>SJYF01000460.1:749480-768970 GCA_006410515.1 Procapra przewalskii
ATTATAAATAGAAATATCTAGGTGGTTGTAATATTTACTTAAAAACATGAAAATACTATTTCACATTTGGAAAACAAAATAGATATCATAAAAAGCTATGCTTTTCAAGTATGTAGTTATGTTAAACACAAGTAAGGGTGAAACATACACAAATACTGCCATTCAGAGAAGGTAACATGAAGAAGTTCAGCTACATTGTCTAACAAGTTTTTGGCCACCACCTTCTCAGGTGAAGCACTGTATAACATATTTAAAAGTTTTGTGGACTTATCACAGATGGACACCTGGTTGATTAGCGGAGTGACTCAGGGAACTTTACTTGAAACTGACAATCCAAACAGCTCTTAGAATACAATACCTCACTTCATTGATCCCAGACCAAATAAACTGCCATCAAAAAATCTCACAAGCCATTTTAGTCCTGGCAAGGATGAAATAAACCCTTTATGTCTGATGTCACAATGCTGTCTCGTTAGCAGTTGACATTTGTGACCGATAAACCTAAGGTTAACCAACCATATCAGTACTGCACTGCCCCAACCCACTATCCCTATTCCATCCCATCACTTTCAGCAGAAACATGAAAAAAATCCCTGTTCCCAGCAGAGAATTTAATATGTGCAAAGTTCCCATATATTCACAGACACTTTACCAGCATTTACCTTCACTGACACTGAAATTAACTGAGGGAACTGCAGCGCTAGTACTAGCTGAACATCTCTAGACTCCTATTTCCCTGCCTGAGCTCAGTACTTTCTTAAAACCAAATTCCAGCTGTCAATAACTTAGCTATAATAAGATGGCAGTCTAATGCCAAATCATTTAAGACGCATCATATTTATGTTGAAGAATTAAGACTGCAATCAAAAGACAGATGTAGGGGGAAAAATCACGACTGACAATCATTGAAAAGCACACAGTAGCTTCTATGCATGAAATATAATAGTAGACATTTAATGTAGCAATGGTTCTTTTCCTGCTTGGTTATTATTTCTCAAAGTTGCTTAACAGCTAAGAGCCATATATGTGTACATATTTCAGGGCTGTCACGAAAAATACTCTTTTTTAGTGTGGACTTAGCTTATTTCTCTTCTTCACACAGATTATCTACTCATAAACTTATAATCTAGTGGTTTTATAAAACAGAAAAAGAAACTTACATATCCCTGCAGATAAAACAGCAAATATATTCATATAAATATGCATTAACACATTCCTAAATCCACATGCCTGTATACTGTATTAAGTTTAATACATCACCGTAAACTCAATTTTTAAAGCATGCAAAGCTCTGCTGTATTTTACTGTGGATGACTCAAAAAGAAATTCAGAGAGAAAAATTTAATTTTCTTACCAGGAGCCGGACACGGTTTCTATTCAATTCGGGAACAAAGTGGGGCTGGAAAGGGAACTTGATTGGGGTTTTCTTTTCAAAATCCTCGTTAATGAAGCAGGAGTGGATGAACTATTCCGAGGTGAAGTCTGTTATTTCTTGCAGGGGCTCAGAGCTGACATCCTCTCGTGAAAGAAAAGGCGCCTCAGTAAGTTGTTGATTGAGGGAGCTGCGGAGCAAGGCGCTGGGCAGGGCAGTCACACAGGGATGCGCTGGAACGCGCCTGCCTCCCTCCCACCCCCGCACCCTGCGTCCCCCTCTCTCCTTCTCACCCTGAGGCTCACTTAGCTCGAGTCTCCGCTCTTGCTGCTGCTGTATAATCAATCTAGCCTGTCTGAAGCTAATAGTCCTCTATTTAACCAGCCAATCAATAGGAAGGATTCCACTGCTAGTCCCAAGCGTCTGTTTCCAAGTGTGGTACAAATAGAAAGAGTTTTGCCAGCAGTTTAGCCAAATATTTTTTCATTATTTCATCTCCCGTTAGAGATGGGGCTAGAGAAAGAAGAGGCTCAGAGCAAGCTTCCTATGATTGCAGATTTCTGCATTTTAAAAAGTACCTCTTCTTTTTCATCTGATACTAATTTATAATTACACACCTGCTATCCATCATCATTTAGGAATTACAACATTTGTATATGTGATTAAAAAAAAAGCTTTCTCATTCAAATATATGAGAAAAATACAAGAACAAAATTACACACATGAACAGTTTTTGCTTTTTTCCCCTGAAAACAACAGTGCCTTCGGAAACCTGTATGGCTTGGATCAATTAAAAAATTCCCCATTATACTGATGGATGTTAAAAGTTATTCATTTAATTCTAGGAAAACAGTGAACTGCAGTGTTTTTCTCAAAAGGAAAGAGAAGCAGTGTTCATAGATTTTATTGAACTAGAGCCTGAGTCAGCGTGTAAAATGTTTTTCAATTTTATAGCATAAATCTAGGAAAGCATCCCTCCAAATGTATCAAACAGAACATTTCACACCTGATTCATCCCTTCAAGGTTAAGAAGATTTTCTTCTTAAAGTGACACATTCACTGCTCATCTCCTGTAACTGACTGTAATAAAGAAGCACAAAGTGAGCCACTGAAGACCAGACTGGCTTTTTATTCCCCAGATACTTCCAAGGGGAATGAAAACCATATAGTAAAGTAAAAAATAAGAATAATAATAATAACAAAATAAAAGAACATTTGGAGTCAATTTGGTCTTGGTTTGTAAACTGGCCCCAGGACACAGAAGACAAGGAGAGATCTAGAAAAGAGGCAGACACTTGGGTTGGGTGGGGGTCAGGTTTAATAAATAGGAGACTCACCTGCCAGGCTTGTGTTGGTGGCCCCAGGTTGTGTGGATCTCTGCATCTGCCTGCCATAATTAAGAACTTATATAGAGGCCTGAACTGGGTTCATGTACACCATTCAACTGGTCTCAGCAATGCATTTCTCTCTCAAGGTTGTGTCCTTGAATGTGGCTCCCACTGTGGGAATGGCAGGCAGAATGTACATTCCCAGGATGGGGAGAAGTGATGAACCTCTGTTTTTCGGAGGTCCAGTTCTCTGGTTCAGGCTGCAGTCACGTCCTCTTGATGACCTCCTCCAACACTTAGCCAAACCCTAGAAACGCAGACTCTTTTCATTTCTAATTAGGAAGTGGTTGCTTATCTCAGTTTCACACTGCTTGGTCAACCAACCTTTTAGTTACTTTTTCTTAGTAATAATACATTATGGCTCTCATTAAACTAAATTGCATAGGAATGCTTAACTACACCACAATTCTCAGCTGGAATTAAATTCCAGGCCATAGCCCTTGTAGCTACAACTTTCAACATTATGTAACATGAATAAAAGTTTGGAATATGTGCTAAAATATCTTGTAAATGAAGACCAAAAAGACCATAAGAAATGTAATGGTCATGGAGTCACACTCAAAGTTCAAATTATAAAGTGTTATAACACTTATTAGAGGCAAATTTCCTCTATATAATCAACTCAGTTCAGCAAATATTTATTGAGCAACTCTTTGTATCAGGCCTTGTACTCTCAGTAATAGAAAAGCAATTAAGTAAAGGAGAGAACAAGCATCTTTATATTTTTGGTGTTTTCAGAGCACTGTATAGGACAAGTCAATCTTCTAGGAATGTACATGCTGGTGAGTAGATAAGGAATCCTCAGGTAAGCAACATACAAAGGGAGAGCATTCAGTTCTTGCCTTCTTTAGCAGTAGCTCAAAGGGCAAGGTACTCAAAATCAAGATTATTCCTCCTCTAGGAAAACAGAAAGACTCGGTAAAAACCATGCCATTTGCAATGATCTTATTAAAGAGAGAGAGAAAAAAAAATGATCTTACTGGCAGAGGGAAAGGAGCAACAGAAGGAAGAGAGAGAAGCAAAACTTTGGGGTCAAAGGAAGCAGGAGATGGCGGAGGGGGAGAGCTAAGTGGGAAGCTGGCTGGAGGACAAACAGTGGAGATGGTATGAAATTCTAGAAGCAGAATCTTGAATTCTAGGCTGAGAATAAGCAACTGGATAATTGGGAGCCTTTCAATTTCTTTTCTTTTTTAAAGCACAGAAAACAAATAACATTTCAACTGTGTTTTTGGGAACTATTGCCAAATTGACCTCTGTATGCCTGTGCTGGGTTAAATCTCAGAGTTTTGGGTTAAGTAGGAAGAAATAGCTTTCCTGCTTTGACAGGCAGAGGGAGCCACAGTGGGATAATGCCCTCAAAACTGTGTCCCACCCTGGAAGGAGCAGTGAAAAGTCTCATAGTTTCAGGAGCGGGGTGGGATGAGCTCATGAACATTCTTCTGATTAATTGGTGGTGAGGTAACTGAGAGTCAGCATCATCAACACTGTGGCTCCAAGTGGTTCATGGTCTCTGTGCTTGTGGGCAGGGTGTGTGTGTGTGTGTGTGTGTGTGTGTGTGTGAGGTGGTCAGTATGGGCAGCATACAGTTAACTTTTTCCACTTGGTGTGGGTTTCAATAACTACAAAACAGCTCAGAGGACTTGACTCAGAATATTGTCCATAGCTCTTGAGGAAGAACTAAAGGTCCTTGACTTTGTTTAATGACTAATGTATGACTTTGTTTTGCTTAATTGTTTTCCTTTCTTTCTGTGGTTTCTCACTTCTCTGATTAAATTTATTATGTGACTAAGATTTTCCTACAGATAAAAGGCAGGAAAAGAACATATCCTAGGAAGGACTCACAGACCTGTTAGGTGGCAGATCCTCAAGCACTTGCAGTCTTGCAGTCTTGCAGGAGGCTGCAGGAGGCACTGGGATGAGACCTTGGTGAGAGTGAGGAAACACTAGGGACCATTACCAGGGTCTCCTTCAGGAGCACTAAGGAGAGAGCTGGTTTGCTCATGGTGGAGAAGTGCAGAATGAAGTAATACTGAGAAACATTCTCAAATTGGGTCTCTATATGATGTAGTGACCTACTGAGGAGAGGTGCAATTTAGGAAGACTTTAAACACAGCTACATGGGTGACTGAAAGAAAAGGTGAATTATAAATGGCACACATTTTCTATCATTTTTGTTTCTGTTATAGAAGTCATCCTTCCTTAATTATATGTGTATGTGTGTTAATGGCTCAGTTGTATATGACTCTTTGCGACCCCATGGACTGTGGATCCCCATGTGACCCACCAGGCTCCTCTGCCCATGGCATTCTTCAGGCAAGAATAGTGGAGTGGGTTTCCATTTCCTTCTCCAGTGTATCTTCCCTGCCCCAGGGATCAAACCTGGGTCTCTGGCATTGCAGGAAGATTCTTTACTGACTGAGCCACCAGAGAAGCCCTAATTACAATTGCTATGTGCAATTTCCTACAACAATATAAACTCCAATGAAAATAATTGAATATTTCCAATAGTCTTTCCTTCACGTATTTTAGAATTGTACCTGACATATATTGGAATTCAATTCATAACAAATTCTGAGCTAATAATTCTGCAAATATTATCTCATCCAAAACTCTGTATAATGGTTGTTTCTGTTCAGTCAGTGAGTTATGTCCAACTCTTTGTGACTCCATGCACTGCAACATGCCAGGTCTCCCTGTCCCTCACTAGCTCCTGGTGTTTGCCCAAGTTCATGTCCACTGAGTCAGTGATACTATCCAACCATCTCATCCTCTGCTGCCCTCTTCTCCTTTTGTCTTCAATCTTTCCCAGCATCAGGGTCTTTTCCAATGATTTGACTTTTTGCATCAGGTGGCCAAAGTATTGACAATATTACCTTATTTCATATCTAAAGAAAGTAATGGTTGAACAGGTTAAGTAGCTTGCCCAGTGAAATGCAATTAGTGTCTACTGGATCTCAAAGACCGTATTCTGAACAGTGTTGAATTTTTAGGAAGCAGCTGTATTATAAACTAAAATAGAGAATTCCCTGACAGTCCAGTGGTTAGGACTCTGAGCTTTTACTGTTAAAGGCCTGGATTCAATCCCTGGTCAGGTAACTTGTAAGCTGTGCTGTGCAGCCAAAAAAATAGAAAATGATTATCAGGATACTGATTTGTGGGTCATATGATTGGAATAGATGAAGGAGGCAAAAAATAAATGAAATGCAAACAAGAGAATCAAAGGGATGTATATTAAGGGTAGAAAGCTGAAGTTTTCAAGTGTAATAACCACTAGAGTCATGTACTGAGAGTAAGAAGACTGTTGGGAGGCATTAGGAGGAGGGTTAGTAGCAAGTTGTGCATGATAGAGATAACTGCTGAGCCAAAGGACAACAGGGACCTTATTAAGCAGAAGAAGCATGGTTGAGCTGATCTGAGGACCCAGCAAAGCCAACAAGTCATGCATTTCCACTGGCACCAATCTGTAAGATTGCATGGATTTGCTGAGCTGTGCTGAGCAGCTTGGATATTCTTGGACTGAAAGGATTATTAGAAAGCAAAACTTTGGTTTCTTTTGGGAGAAATTTGTCAAGAATGGGGGAAAATGGATGAGAAGCAGGGAGGGAGGAAAAAAAGACCATAATATCTTACATAGTTTGAGTTGTCTCAGTAGTTGGTTGTAGAGTATATTTCTGTACAAAAGGTAGAGAGCTGGTTGAAGGAGATACCTTGAGAAAGCAAGTGAGAGAGAGATACTTAATTTGTCAACGTCATGAAGAAAATGGGAATGTAGAGGCCAACAGCTTTCCTGAGAGACTTAATACTGTCAAAGCACTGTCAAAAATTCTGCTGAATTTATTTATTTCAAAGTTAATAATAAACACTTATGGCTCCAAATAACCTATTAGAAGCTGAGGATTTCAATAGAGATAGATAGGATTTTTTTTCTGTCTACCAGTTGACTGATTTAATGAAAAGATGAAAGTGAAAGTCGCTCATTTGTGTCTGACTCTGAAACCCCATGGACTATTGAGTCTGTGGAACTCTCCAGGCCAGAATACTGGAGTGGGTAGCCGTTCCCTTCACCAGCGGATCTTTCTAGCCCAAAAATCAAATAAGGGTCTCCTGAACTGAAGGCAGATTCTTTACCAGCTGAGCTACCATGGAAGCCCTAATACTTGTAAGTATATAAAAATGTATATAATTATAGTTATTAATCTAAGTTCTACAATAAAATTATATGCATAGCATAAAGAATCAGGGAAATGGAAAACCTAGCAGTATGAAAAGTTATATGTCAGAAGATACCAGAAGAAGAAAGAAGAAAAAGATTAATGAAAAATAAAAATGGAGAGGATATATGAGCTTAGTTTAGGGTTCCCATGTTTTTAGAAAAAGAAAATAGTGTGCTAAAATGAGCATAAAAGATGGTTATAAAGGTTGGAAGTGTTGAGCAGCACTGATTTTGCTTCTATGCTAAGAATTACTCAGAAGGAAAGAAAAGCATGAGGTTAAGGTACATTTTATTTCTGATATTGTATCTATTCCCTATAATCTTATAAAAACTTAAAAGTAACAAAATCATGAAAATATTATCATGCATAAAAATAATCTGTATACAATGAAGTACTTTTGATGAATGATGTTTTAGAAAAAAAATGATAACACTAATGACAATGTTTTAGAAAGAATTTTCAGTGGTAACAAGATAAGGGGAAATTTTATAAAGGCGCTAACTATGGGAATAGAGATGAGGGAGAAAGTTTGAGCAGTTTTTATGTGATAAAACGTTCAGGGCTTTATAAATTTTGAATATTGGTTAAGAATCAAGATAATGAGTCTATTTTGATATTAAGTGAGAAAAGGAAGAGAAAGGTATATTTTAGTTTTGAAAATGATGATTTTGGTATCTGTGGTGGATGTATGGGTGCACAGTCCAGTAAAAGTTTAATAATTGGGTTTTTGATTCCTTGTTTATTAGATACTACATACTAGTATATTTAAAAGGAATTAACCAAAGGTATTTATAATGTATTTGCATACTATTCCTCAAACATTCTAAATATATCCATTTTATTTTTTAAGTATTTTCCTTTATCTTTAAGAACTTCCCTGGTGGCTCAGAGGTTAAAGCATCTGCCTGTAATGCAGGATTCCTGGGTTTGATCCCTGGGTCAGGAAGATCCCCTGGAGAAGGAAATGGCAACCCACTCCAGTATTCTTGCCTGGAGAATCCCATGGACAGAGGAGCCTGGGGGGTTATAGCCCACAGGGTGGCAAAGAGTCGGACACGACTGAGCGACTTCTAGGTGAGTGATCATACCTATACCTAAATAAACCTGATCACAGTCTATATTGACTCCAATTAACATTAATAATTAGAAATTACACCAGATGCAGAGAAATAGTAATTTAACCTATTGAATTCAAATTTTTCATAATATGTTTAACCTTTGGAATTTTGATAAGTACTTGTTTATTAAATACTACATACTAGTATATTTAAAAGGAATTCATCACAGGTGTTTATAATGTGTTTACATACTATTCCTCAAACATTCTCAATATATCCATTTTATTTTTTAAGTTTTCTCCTTTATCTTTAAAATATGATTTGTGCACAAAAATACTAACCTTTGAAGAAAGATTTCCTTCACTAGATTACTTATCAGAAATGTCTATATAATGAAAAACCAAGTTAATAAGCAAATAGCTTTCTTTGGTTTTGACAAGCCATCATTTTCACTTTCATATTTGAATTTGTATTTTGTTAAACTCTGCTGCTGCTGCTGCTAAATCGCTTCAGTCGTGTCCGACTCTGTGCGACCCCATAGACGGCAGCCCACCAGGCTCCCCTGTCCCTAGGATTCTCCAAGCAAGAATACTGGAGTGGGTTGCCATTTCCTTCTCCTATTAAATTCTAGTAATATATATATTAACTATTACCTATTCTTACATTTTGCCTTTTCTCATATGTATTTTGCATGCATGCTAAGCCACTTCAGTCATGTCTGACTCTTTGCAACCCTTTGGACAGTAGCCCACCAGGCTCTTCTGTCTATGAAGATTTTCCAGGTAAAAATATTGGAGTGGGTTGCTGTGCCTTCCTCCAGGGGATCTTCTCAACCCAGAGATCGAACCAGTCTCTCATATCTCTTGCACTGGCAAGTGAGTTCTTTACCACTAACACTACCTGGGAATCCCATAGGTATTTAACTTTCTGAATAATCTATAAGCGATTTTTAAGCAAAAATTAAATTTTGCATTTTTTCTAAATAACCACTGTAGTTTCAATAAGTGATTATTGAATTCTTAAATTATTTAAATTATGAGATATGTCAGTATTATGAAGAATATAATTGCTTTAAGATATGAATACATAATTATTATCTAGTTTTAGAACAGATCTTGCTTTAAAGGTAAGTTTTTCTGAGTGTATCTTGAATGAGCTATGATTATCCAAGGAGAGATAGGTAAATAATGTTAAGTAGGAAATGAGTGGAATTTTGAAGCTGTGGTTAAATGAGGAGAGGAGGAGGAAAAAGGTTTGGGTGTTGCAATAGGGCACCAGATATCTATTGGAAGGAGGAACTGGGTTAAAGGAATTAATAATGGCAGAGATGGCTGAAGTAAAATTTAGTTTAATTGCGCTGCTTCCCTACAAGACAGCAAAATGCCAGAGGAAACTCTACAGTCCAAACGTGTGGTATGCATAGTGACTGAGACGTTTTGATTCTTTTCTAGGTCGGCTGAAAGAAGGGGGAATTCTCAAGATACAAGTTGAAATAAAGATGAGATATTTAATTGAAACAGGAAGTAAAAATAAAAGAGTTCTCAAACACTGAGCAACCATTGAATTTTTCTGTGTTGTGGGATAGGAGATTCAAGCCAAATTCATTTGAAGCTCTAATCTTCCATGACAATAGCTAAAATACAGGTTACCGTGGAAGTCAGACTCACTGTTCTTTTCACACTCCTTTTTCAGGTCTCCTTGTGTTAAAGTCTTGAAGGCTAAAATCTGCCTTTGTTAGGCTTGCTATTATATCAGTCCTTGGTGCGTGACTTTGTATCTGCCAATCAAATGTGTCTTCATAAGACTTGAAAGTGGAAATGAGCAAAGTCAGAGGTTGTTGACTACAGCTATCTGCTAGCAAGCATGACAGTGTATGCATCTGTTTATGCAGGGACGACGGGGGAAAGGTGCAGACAGCAGGAGCAGAATTCTTGGGTCTGTTACCTATTGTTTTAGGTGATAGAGTGAAGCACAGTGGTGTTTCCATTAGAAGAATGTCTGCATTTGGTTGTTCATAAACATTTCTTGATTCCCTTCCCTGAATATATAGTTTCTGAGTATGTAGAATCCCAGTCTAGTTGTCTCCTCTTCTGGTGAATCTGGCGAAACTAATATCTGTCAACTAAGAAATGCACAACATGAGGGTTGCACGTTAAGTTTTATTTGGGGCAAAGTGAGGAGTGCAGCACTGCAGACACCTCAGATAGCTCTGAGAAACTGCTCCAAAGAGGTGGGGGAAAGGAATCAATATATATGGTTTTACTGAAAGGAGAATTGATGCAATCAAGCACTTATCTCTACAGAAGTTTTCTGCTCATCATAAGGAGCAGATGTCAGCATAAAGGCATTTACCATTTTTCTAGATATGAGGAGATTCAAGAATTGGGTGCATAAATCAGTTTCTGAAAATTTATATTTGAAGAACTGTTTTGCCAGTTTTCCTAGACAACAGAGTGCATCATTCCTGATATCCAGCCTGAACTCCCTTCATGGGGTGTTGAAGTTCAGCTGCTACAGTGGCGCAGGATACAAACCCCACCAAGGCAGTTGGCAAGTGCCAATTTGTAGTGGGCATGTCCTTAATAATAATTATCCTAACTGCTAGAATAGTCAGACTGGCTCTACTATCTGCAACTTAGACTCCTACAGGAATAAATATATGTGACAATATATCATCATAAACCAGAGGTAGGTGTTATGCCCAAGTCGCGAAATCTCCCAGTGACCACCAGGGAGCCGATATCCGATGCAAAAGCAAGAGACTTTTTATTACCAAGCTCGAGCTGGGGCTCCCACTGATACTGATGCAGCAGCTATACGGAGGAGCCCTGAGCTCTGGGTTACATTGCTTGTATAGGGTATTCTTGCACGAGAAATTTGAAAAGTGGGAGTTTCCGTGTTGGGAGACGTCTAATTGGTTACCTTCTGTGGAAGGGTTAGGTGTTGGGTTCTGGTTGGTTCCCATTACCTGGGCTGGCCATGGGTTCTGATTGGTTCTCATTTCCCGGGCTGGCCACGGGTTATGATTGGTTCCCATTACCTAGGTAGACCACCAGTTCCTGAACGTCAAGTCAGGAGATTCTGGTCTGGGGTCCGATTGGCTCGAGGGTGGTGGGGTGAGGTCAGGGGATTTCCAAAGGCTCTTGGATTTTCAAAGGCTCTTTTCCTGGAACCTTACAAAATGGAGTTTTTCTGTTAACAAAATGGAGTAGCCTAGGTCCTTCAGTAGGAAATAAGTATGGTATTTTGAATGCCATGAATCCTGGCATAATATTAAAATGCCACTTACCCAGCGTCTTCCCAATTTCCTGAGTCACTTCCCCCACAGAGTCAAAGTCAAAAACCATCTGACCCAAATGAATAAGAAAAACATCCAAAGCTTCTGAAATGGAATATGGAATTTGTAGCAAAGCGGGTTTCCCTGGTGCCTCAGATGGTAAAGAATCTGCCTGCAATGCAGGAAACCTTGGGTTGATCTCTGAGTTGGGAAGATCCCCTGGAGAAGGAAATGGCAACCCACTCTAGTATTCTTGCCTGGAGAATTCCATGGGCAGAGGAGCCTAGGGGGCTACAGTCCACAGGTCGCAAAGAGTTGGGACATGATTGAGCCACTAACACTTTCAGCTTTATTTTTTCAGAGATTTTCACTATATTAAAATTGAAAAGAAAGAAGAAAAAATATTTGTTTCCCATTCCCAGGGTTTTCTTTCTAATAAGAAGCAACTGGGAAAGTAAGAGATAGTAGATGATTACAGAAGGCCTGTAAATTTCCCCAAAACATAATAATTAACTTTTAATGATTACAGTTAAAGGAAAGTGGAGAATGTTAGCCATACAAATCTCTTTGTTAGGAATTAATATCTTGACCATTCTAGATTCGAATGGAGAGCTGCAAGGAAACAGGATCAGATAGGGACTCTCCTGCAAAACCAAAGAAAATAAGGCAGGTGTTCCATCTGTAGA
Source organism: Procapra przewalskii (assembly GCA_006410515.1). Taxonomy (NCBI): domain Eukaryota; kingdom Metazoa; phylum Chordata; class Mammalia; order Artiodactyla; family Bovidae; genus Procapra; species Procapra przewalskii. The sequence continues at coordinate 761,476 of SJYF01000460.1, forward strand.
ATGGCCTGATCTCTGTTTAGAGCTTCTCTCTATGTAGCTGGAGTCTAGGCATCAGATGGATGTGAACTGACACTGCAAGCAAAGGCACGTGCAGCTGGGGCTGCTTATGGTGCAGTTAGAGCAGATTACTCCAGACAGGAGCATTCTGTTGAGGCTGAACCTAGTGCCAGCTTTAAATGCAGCTGAAGTGTCTGGTTATTGGTTTGCAAATGCTTTGCAGTGAGTTCTGTGCGTTGCTCATCTTCAGTTGTGCTGTTTCTCTCTCTGTGGTCTGCACTTTTACTGAATTATTTCAACACTGCTCTTCCTGTTCTGCCCTTTCTGACTCCCAGAAGAAAGAAACACCTTGATGTTGAAATAGATTGATTTGCAGCATTGTACACAGGTAATAGAAACATCACAGACTTCAGTGAAACTGTTAAATATCTGTGGGAGTGCTTATTGACTGTGTGTCATTATATTGAAAAAAAAAAAAAGAGAATATCATGTTGTTACTCATAGAATAGCAGATAATCGTTCCCTAAAGGAACATGTTTACTCAGACTTTTTTTTTTTTTTAGCTTAGTTTGCTTTCTGAAGAAGATTACAATAATTCCGCAGTGAAAGGTTTTTCTACCACAGGAAGTATCCTGCACTGAAATAAGTAATAGTGCTGCCTATCTAATCTAATAAATAGGTATGAAGTTTTATAGAATTTAGAACTGATATTTCCGATGCCATCATATTCATTTTTTAAAGAATCTCTTCAAATGTATTGTGAGAGTTTACTCTATATTCCCATTTTCTCTTAATTATACAGAGTGAGGAAAATTCACAAGCTTTCAATATGTAAAAAGGGAAAAGTAAACTAGAAGTTTAAAGTGATTGTTAGGAGTTGAGAGTGAAAATTAAGTACGGAGAAAAATCAATACTATCACAGGAATGAGAAAGTATCAGTGGTATGAACAAAGCTGTCTATCAAGCTAGAAAGAAATAAGAAGTCCTGTGCATTTAGGGAAGAAATATTCTAAGATTACTAGGAAAAGAGCCCAAGGAAAAAGATGCACAGAGAGAACACTGAAGCAAGTTTCTTGTAACCTTATACCTAAGAAATAGTCCAAGATACTCTCATAAGATGTATGTTCCTTGTGAATTGCTATTATGTACGTATGTATGTATGAATATCTATGGTCTTCTCTGGTGGCTCAGTGGTAAAGAATTTGCCTGCAATGCAGGAGATGTGAGTTCGAGATCCCTAGGTCAGGAAGATCCACTGGGGGAGGAAATGGCAACACATTCCAGTATTCTTGCCTGGGGAATCCCATGAACTGAGGAGGCTCTTATCCTACAGTCCATGAGGTCACAAAGAGTTGGACACAACTGAATGACTAAACCGCCACAAAGTATGTAAATATTCACGCATATGTATATATGTATATCTATTCCAACATACACACATATGTATATGCATATCATATACACATAGAGAGAGAAACGGAGTGAATGATTTTAAGTTCATTAAAGGAGGATAAAAACAAGATGCAATTAGGAGACACATCATAGTCAATAGTTTAAAGCTATAGAGGTTGCTGTTAAAAACCTATGAATGAAAAAAAACAAAAAACTATGAATGGTAAAAAGAAAGAGCAACAGATACATGTACCTGTCTGTATCCAATACTTATATCATGAAGATATTTTTAGGGGACAATAAAATGTGATTATTTTGTGAATTAATTCTAGAAGAGGTCAAAGCTTTCTCTTATTTAGACGTAAAGTCTATGGGTTAAGACTGTGCATTATAACGGATGCTTATCTTATCAGAGGCTCTGGCAAGACAGTCAACAAATTTAACAGTCGTAAAATAAAAGAAATAAGGAAACAAATGAATTTGACCAAGTCCAAAGAATAAAATCAACAAACCAACCAACAAATAGACAAACCAAATAAACAAATGGTATTGGAATTACTAAAATGTTTATGGTGCACAGAGACTTTTTTCCATAAGCTAGAATTACTTAGGATTAAGAGCCATTTTTTTTTTAACTAAAAGGAATAATGGAAATTGACAGAGATATAAAATTTTTCACTAGAAATTTGAACCACAATTGTCAAAACATTTTGTTTGCATAACTCTTTGATTGGGAAAGGGAGTGAGGAATTATGATTGAGGAATAAAATATTTTTAACTAAGGATCTTTTTCATAGCAGTCTATTCATTTTTCATTTTTTTTTAACCTCTAAGGATCTGTGATAATTCAGAACATATTATATTTGACTTTGGAATGTAATAAGATTGTAACTCAATTTAGTTGACATTTAAAATGAAAATATTACTCTTAAATTATTTATTAAATTTAAATGTTTTATATTTCATTAAAAGAAATCAATGTTTAAAAAAGCAGCTTCTTTCACAGATGTCTTTAAGTTTTTTGTCAGAAATCTGAGCTTCTTAGGAGTAAGAGGCCAGAGTATTTAGGCTTATTGTCATAGTGTTATGTCCGGCAGATTGCAATGACTCCATCAGTTTTATAATTAGGTAATTTTTATCCTACTGTTCTATTTCAGTTAAAAAGGTATCACCTTTTTATGAGCAATCTTTCTATGAGCGATCTTCTCTACCAACCAAAGTTAGTTTCTGATTTTATTATTGCAGATTTCTTATTTGTGAGATTATCTTGAATTTTATATAAACTTTCCTATAGGAGAAGCTGAGGAAACTCTGGGACCCAATTCTATGCTATTGTTAAAAATGAGTAATTATCTTGTCTTAACTTATGAGCCCTTGCTCTATCCTTCTTGATAGAAAATGTTTCAGAAAATAGCAGAAGTCACTTATTTCCACTTTTCTCACACCCACTTTTAAGAGCTGACACTGGGAACTCAGGGGAAAAAGAGGGAGATTGAGATGGTTTTGAGGTCTTTTTAATTGTTGAATCTGTGTGTGTGTGAGAGAGAATATAAATGATACAGAATGAGATACTGAGATTCACAAGATTTTGAAAATAAAAGAGAATTACATTGCTAATTACATTACATTGCTAAAGAGAACTTATTTTTATAAAAATAAAAAAGACTGATATATAAAATTTAAAATTAGAAAATTGTTATGGTAGCCTATTTATAACATGCCAATAAATTAACTTTCATAAATAAAAGAGAGTAGAGAAGAGCCTATGCTTTCAAAAGGAGTGAAGAATATGTTAGCATCAGAGTTTTCCAGGAAAGCAGAAAATAAATAAACAAATGTGTGTGCATGTGTGTGTGTGTGTGTGTGTGTGTAAAGGAACTGGGAATGGCTCAAATGTTTCTGGTGGCTGGCAAGCCCAAAATCTGTAGAATCAGCCAATAGGCTAAGTAGCTATCAAGGAATCTGCCATTTTGAGAAAACAGTTTTCCTCTCCAAGAGAGCTTAGATTTACTCTTAATACCATTAGATGATTTCAAGTAGCCCATCTAAATTGAGTATAATTCCTTTCCCTTAAATAACTGATTATAGTAATAAATCACATCCATGAAGCCGAAGCTCCAATACATTGGCCACCTGATGTGAAAAAGCCAACTCATTGGAAAAGACTCAGATGCTGGGAAAGATTGATGGTAAAAGGAGAAGGGGGTAGGAGGAGGGTGGCAGAGGATGAGATGGTTAGATAGTATCAGTGACTCAATGGATATGAATTGAGCAAACTCCAGGAGATAGTGAAGGACAGTGGAGACTGGCATACTGCAGTGTATGGCATTGCAAAGAATAAAACATGACTTAGCAACTGAACAAAAACATGATGTAAGCTACCTTCACAGCAAAACTTATATTAGTGTTTGATTAAATGCCTGGGTACTAAAGACCTGGGCTTTCCAGGTGGCTCGGTGGTAAAAAAAAAATCCACTTGCTAAGCAGAAGATGAGGGTTCCATCCCCAGGTAAGAAGATCCCCTGGAGAAGAAAATGGCAATCTACTTCAGTATTATTGCCTGGGAAAAACCATGGACAGAGGATCCTGACAAGCTACAGGTGATCATGGGGTTGCAAAAGAGTTGAAACTGACTTAGCAACTAAACAACTTTAGCCAAGCTGACATGGAAACTGATCGACATGATATCCAAGGAGTCTCATCATTTAAGATCCTTCCAGCCTAGACTAGTAAATGTGTTATCTGAAATTTAATGACACACTATGTTTTTAACATATTGCACATTTCTGTGTTGTACTAGAAATTGGTGGAAGAAAATATGTTATTAGCCTACCAAGTTCCTCCCACCATGGGATTCTCCAGGCAAGAGTACTAGAGTGGATTGCCGTTTCCTTCTCCAGGAGATCTTCCTGACCCGGAGATTGAACCCAGGTCTCCTGCATTCCAGACAGATGCTTTAACCTCTGAGCCACCAGGAAAGCCCTTTATAAATTATAGTCTGATGATTTTGTCCTGTTATCAGCATAATATTCCTTCCTCTTTCTATATATTGTCTGATATAAATGAAAACACTCCAGCTATCCTTTGCCTAGCATTTACATGAAGTGTCTAGTTTCACATTTTAATGTATGTCTTCAATATTTAAAATGGTTTCCTGTAGACAAGTTTAAGGTTGGATCTCACATTGTATCCAATCTGACAAATGTCTGCCTTTAAACTTATTGGAATTATCGGTATGTTTGAGTTTAACTCTGCCATCTCACTTTTTTTTTCTATGTGTGCCATCTATAGTTTGTTAATTTTCACCTTTTTCTGTCTTTCTTGGATTAATGTAATACTTTTATAGCTCCTTCCCCCCCCCCCACGCCTTTATTATTGACTTGGCAGGGAAGGAGAACAGAATTCACCACCCAGAGTATTCCCTTTGGCTTAAGATTATTTAGAGATGGTTATTTTTTTAAGAAACAGCAGACACAAAAGAAGCTTTGAAAACCTAGAAGTTACACTTTTGTAAGAGACATTAACCTATTCAAGGAAAGTCTGTTTGTAAAGGCATCTTCCAGTATGTGTCAAGAAAAAATATTGACTAAATCTCTAGAAACTCTCATTAATGCACAAGTTTGTTGTTGCTGTTGTTCAGTCACTTAGGAATTTCTGACTCTTTTGTGACCCCATGAACTGCAGCCCACCAAGCTCCTCTGTCCATGGGATTCTCCAGGCAAGAATACTGGAATGTGGGTTGTCATTTTCTTCTTCAGGGGATCTTCCTGACCCAGGGGTGGAACCTGTATCTCCTGAATTGGCAGGAGGATTCTTTACCCCTGAGTCACCAGGGAAGCTGGTAATGGAAACGAAGAGACTTAAATCTGCAAATCTGCATAACAACAAAACCCTCCTTTACTGTGCTTTGCCCAAAATATCCATAATAGGCTCCCAAATCCCCAACATATTTTTTTTCTGTCTTTCACTGAAGATTGTATCTAAGATGAGAGCTTGGTCCATTTCAGAAATTTCCTCAGTTTTCCTGGGTCTCCCTTGGAGAGGAAGTATGCTTACTATAATCTGTATTTCTCCTTTTACTCTGTCTTTTATCACAGAGAGATCTCAGCCAAAAATCTAGAAAAGTAGAGAGAAATTCTTTTATCTCCTCTACATTAGTTAAGTGGGGTTTATTTTGTTGTTGTATTTTTAAAGGTTTCCAGATTGAATGTCATTGGTTCCAGAATACATCAACAAAAAATGGAGAGACCTTTCTTCTTTAGAGGAAGAATGGTCTTTATAATAAATGTTGCTAGGGCAATATTAGAAAAGCCATGTAAAAATGACACAACAAGGAACAATTAAGTTATGATGTATTTTCAATATTAAAGTTAAAATAACAGTGCTTTAACATAAGAACGTGTGAGTATTTTAATAATTTGAGGCTAGGCAAAACATTCTAAAAAATTGCAGCAAAAGAGTATTAAGACTTTTAAAAGTTAAAACTTGGACTTCATTAAATTAGGAACTATTCATTAAGTGATAATATTGAGAAAATTAAAAGGAAAGTCACAGATTGAAAACCAAAGTCAAAACTAAATAAGATACTAGTATTCTCTACCAGAATATCTACAATTAAAGGTCTGATGGTAATTGACATTAGCCAGAATATTGAACAAACAGAAATTTTTACATTTCTTGGGAATGTAAGTTGGCACAGGCATTTTGGACAACATTTTGGCAGTGTCTTCTAAAGTTAAATATATTTATGGTCTAGGAACCAGAAATTCTTCAAACAAGATAGATGAGTATTGATATCTACCAAAAGATACAGACAAAATTGTTCACAGCAGCATTGTGTTTAACAGCCAGAAACTGGGAACAGCTTAAAATGTCCATCAGCAAGTGAGTATACTATAGTAAAGTTGTACAGTATAATATGATATAGCAATAGAAAGACAAACCACAACAACTCATAACAACAGAAATAAATTGCCTAAGTGCAATGTTGAAAAAATAGCAAAAGGTTAGAGGCGCAACTAATCTATGGTGCTAGGAATCAGAATATTGGTTATATTTAGAGTGATGTGGGCTCCAGAGCATCTTGAAGGAGTTCACTGGGGTATTTAAAATGATTTATATTTTCTCCTGGATGATGAATAAACAGGGAGGGGTACACATAAGTAAAATGCTGGCAAGTTATATAAGCTTCATTCTGTGTCCTTTATTCTGTAACTTACATCTCAATTGGAAAAAAAAATACAGCAAGCACACACTTACACAGTCTTCACATTTTCAAGAGAAATGTAAACTAAAATGCTGCTGCTGCATCACTTCAGTCGTGTCCTACTCTGTGTGACCCCATAGATGGCAGCCGATCAGGCTCCCCCGTCCCTGGGATTCTCCAGGCAAGAACACTGAAGTGGGTTGCCATTTCCTTCTCCAGTGCATGAAAGTGAAAAGTGAAAGTGAAGTCACTCAGTCGTATCCAACTCTTCATGCCCCCAAGAACTGTGGCCTACTGGGCTCCTCTGTCCATGGGATTTTCCAGGCATGAGTCCTAGAGTGAGTTGCCATTTCCTTCTCCGTAGACTAAAATACCTATAAGCAAATACTTAGTTAAATAATTCTTATGAAATTTAAAAGAAATTAGAGCCATGACAAATATCACATTTTTGAGATCAGCTAAAAAGCCTCTTGATGAAAGTAAAAGAGGAGAATGAAAAAGTTGGCTTAAAGCTCAACATTCAGAAAATGAAGATCATGGCATCTAGTCCCATCAGTTCATGGAAAATAAATGAGGGAAAGGTGGAAACAGTGTCAGACTTTATTTTGGGGGGCTCCAAAATCACTGCAAGAGGTGACTGAAGCCATGAAATTAAAAGATGCTTACTCCTTGGAATAAAAGTTATGACCAACCTAGAAAGCATATTCAAAAGGAGACATTACTTTGCCAACAAAGGTCCATCTAGTCAAGGCTATGGTTTTCCAGTAGTCATGTGAGAGTTGGACGGTGAAGAAAGCTGAGGGCCGAAGAATTGATGCTTTTGAACTGTGGTGTTGGAGAAGACTCTTGAGAGTCCCTTGGACTGCAAGGAGATCCAACCAGTCCACTCTGAAGGAGATC
>SJYF01000460.1:871254-884775 GCA_006410515.1 Procapra przewalskii
AATTGACTTGGGGCCTTAAAAATGGACTTGTGTAGATATTTTTCTCAGTTTTTGACTTTGGTAGTTTTACTTTTTATTTACTCAACATTTATAAAATTTGTATATGGGAAAATTAAAATCATCCTTGCCTACATTGTAGATGTTGCATGAGCAGTTAATTATGTCATGTCTACAGCACTACTTTGAATTCCAGGATGCCAATTAAATTTTAAAATATTTAAAAAACAAATATGCAGACATTTCTGGTTTAAATTTCTATCGAGTCAGAGGAAAAAGTTTCTATATAACTACTCATTTAGATTTTAAAGTATATGAGTCCATGATAATGGTATTAATTTTCTTTTATAGCCTTGTATATCATTATCTATACATAGGGTGACAAAGTCCTAGTATTATCATTCTTGCCATATCACAACAGGCTTGTGATTCAGAATCTGTTAAAAATTGTATATCGCTTTGTTAGACTCTTCATGACAAAGTACCGCAGGCTAGGTGGCTTAAAAAAGAGAATATCTTCAGTGTTACAGTCTGCAGTCCAGATGCCTGATACCAAGGTGTTGGCAGGCTTGATTTCTCCCAGGCCTCGCTCCTAGATGTGCAGATGGCTTTCTTCTCACTTTGTCCTCCCATGTTTGCCTCTCAGTGAGCACACCTGCCTGGTGTCTCTCTGTGCCCTAATCTCTTTTAATAACAAAGCCAGACATATTAGACTAGGACTTACTTTAATGACTTCATCTAACTTAAATACCTCTTAAAAAATTCTAAATTTGGCCACATTTTGAGGTACTGAGAATCAGGGATTCCAAACATAAATTTGATGAGGATACAAATCAGCTCATAACACATTGTTTGTTCTCTGCCAGATAAAGCATGAATTCAACTTGAAGTCTTCGTTTATTTTATTGAAAGTCAACAGAATGCTACTGCATTTATACAAATGTAGAATAATTGATTTATTTCTGTATGTGGTTATTGGCATCCACCTATGCATATGCATACGTGAAAGTGAGAGCTATATAGCCAGCATATACCTGAACACATATGCTTTGGTGTGCTTTTAAGAGGATTGCCTTTTAAAGAGTTAGAACACAGTTTCACTGTATTAATAAGGAGTTAGAAAGACTTCTGGTGGTCCACATATAATGTTATTTAGGATTAATTATTTCAAGCTTTGTTCAGTGCTATGCTATTTTCTCCCAGACATAGAGATTTGATAATTTCTAAATATAGGAGAGAGGCTGAGACACTGAGTCGGGGCGGGGGGCGGGGGGGAGAGATATTTTGCTATCACCCAATTTTAGAGTAATGTGGTGGTATAGCTACTAATTCATGTCTGATCCTTGCAACCCTATGGACTGTAGTCAGCCAGGTTCCTTTGTTCATGGGGTTTCCCAGGAAAGAACATTGAAACTGATTGCCATTTCCCTATCCAGGGGATCTTCCCTACCCAAAGTTTGAACCCCTGTCACCTGCATTGCAGATAGATTCTTTATCTCTGGGTCACTAAGGAAGCTCCTTTAGAGTAATAAACAAGCTGAGCCACAGTCAGCTCCTGGTCTTGTTTTTGTCAACATATAGAGCTTCTCCATCTTTGGCTGCAAAGAATATAATCAATCTTATTTCATTGTTGACCATCTGGTGATGTCCATGTGTAGAGTGTTCTCTTGTGTTGTTGGAAGAGGGTGTTTGCTATGACCAGTGCATTTTCTTGGCAAAACTCTATTAGTCTTTGCCCTGCTTCATTCCTCATTCCAAGGCCAAATTTTCCTGTTACTCCAGGTGTTTCTTGACTTCCTACCTTTGCATTCCAGTCCCCTATAATGAAAAGGACATCTTTTTTGGATGTTAGTTCTAAAAGGTCTTGTAGGTCTTCATAAAACCGTTCAACTTCAGCTTCTTCAGCGTCACTGTTTGGGGCATAGACTTGGATTACTGTGATATTCTTCACATTAGGTGACCAAATTATTGGAGCTTCAGCTTCAGCATCACTCCTTGCAATGAACTTTCAGGATTGAATTCCTTTAGGATTGACTGGTTTGCTTTCCTTGTGATTCAAGGTACTCTCAAAAGTCTCCTCCAACACCACAGTTTGCTGCTGCTGCTAAGTCACTTCATTTGTATCCGACTCTGTGTGACCCCATAGACAGCCGCCCACCATGCTCTCCCGTCCCTGAGATTCTCCATGCAAGAACAGTGGGGTGGGTTGCCATTTCCTTCTCCAATGCATGAAAGTGAAAAGGGAAAGTGAAGTAGCTCAGTCGTGTCCGACTCTTTGTCACCCCATGGACTGCAGCCTACCAGGCTCCTCCATCCATGGGTTTCTTCATGAACACCACAGTTTAAAAGCATCAATTCTTTTTTAAAAGCATCAGTTCTTCAGTAACCAGTTTTTTTTTTTTTTCAAACAACACTCGACATCCATACATGAGTATTGGAAAAATCATGGCTTTGACTAAACAGACCTTTGTCAGAAAAGTAATGTTTCTGTATAGATTGGTCAGAACTTTTCTTTCAAGGAGCAAGTGTCTTTTAAACATGGCTGTGTGCAGGTTCTCAGCTGCTAACCAAGTCTTTCTGAGATCATAGATGGATGACATCCTCCAGGAGGGTCACAGCCTGAGATCAGCACTCCAGAGGAGTTATACAGTGCACCTGAGATGGTGTTCTCACAGTGCATGTAGGAAACAGCGGTCGGGACTGGGGAGGTGATTAAGATGCACAGCCCATCTGAGACAGTGCACTCACCAAGCAACTGGTCACCTGAGCTGCTCAGACCTGGGAAGGGAACAAAACACATGCCCAACCCACAAATACTGAGCCAGAACTGTGTCTGAGTGTCTCTTGTGGAGGTATGGGTCAGCAATGGCCTGCCACAGGGGCTCTGAGTGCAGCAGACCTGGGTATGGGATAAGCCCTCTTGGAGGTGGTCGCCATTAACCCTACAATAGAACCACCAGAACTTACACAGGACTGTGGAAACAGACTTTTGGAGGGCACAGAAAGAAACTTGTGTGCGCCAGGATCCAGGAGAAAGGAGCAGTGACCCAACAAGAAACTGAACCAGACATGCCCATAAGTATCCAGCAGTCTTCGATGGAGGCGTGGGTCAGTGGTAGCCTGCTAAACAGTCGGACACACTGAATGCAGCAGTGCTTGTGTGGGACCTTTTGAAGGAGGTTGCCATTATCTTCATCACCTACCCCATAGCTTGACCTCAGGTCAAGGGACAGAGAGGAAAGGCAGCCTCACTCATTAACAAAATGATAAAATTGGATTAAAGATTTACTGAACATGGCCCCACCCATCAGAACAAGATTCAGTTTCCCCCTCAGTCAGTCTTTCCCATTAGGTAACTTCCATAAGCCTCTTATCCTTATCCCATCAGAGTGTACACAGAATGAAAATCACAATCACAGAAAACTTACCAAACTGATCACATGGACCACAGCCTTGTCTAGCTCAGTGAAACTTTGAGCCATACAGAGAAGGGCCACACAAAAAGGACAGGTCATGGTGGAGAGTTCTGACAAAATGTGGTCCATTGGAGAAAGGAATGACAAACCACTTCAGTATTCTTGTCTTGAGAAACCCATGAACAGTATGAAAAGGCAAAGAGGTATGACACTGAAAGATGAACTCCCCAGGTTGGTAGGTGCCCAGTATACTACTAGAGAAGAGTAGAGAAATAACTCCAGAAAGAATGAAGAGATGGAGCCAAAGCAAAAACATCAGCCAGTTGTGAATGTGATGGGTGATGGGAGTAAAGTGTGATCTTGTAAAGAACACTATTGCATAGGAACCTGGAATGTTATGCCCATGAATCAAGGCAAATTGGCAGTTGCCAAATAGGCAATGGCAAGAGTGAACATCGACATTTTACTAATCAGTGAACTAAAATGGACTGGAATGTGTGAATTTAACTCAGATGACCATTATATCTACTACTGTGGGTAAGAATCCCTTAGAAGAAAAGGAGTAGCCATCATAGTCAACAAAAGAGTCAAAAATGCAGTACTTGGATACAATCTCAAAACGACAAATGATCTCTGTTCATTTCCAAGGCAAACCATCCAGTATCACAGTAATCCAAGTCTATGCCCCAACCAGTAATGTTGAAGAGGCTGAGTTGAATGGTCCTATGAAAAACTACAAGACTTTCTAGAACTAACACTCAAAAGGATGTCCTCTTCATTTTAGGGGACTACAATGCAAAAGTAGGAAGTCAAGACATACCTGGAGTAACAGGCAAGTTTGGCCTTGGAGTACAAAATGAAGCAGGTCAAAGGCTAACAGAGTTTGCCAATAGTCAAAGGCTAACAGTTTGCCAATAGAATATGCTGTTCATAGCCAACACCCTCTTCCAAAAACAAAGATAAGACTCTACATGTGGACATCACCAAGTGGTCAATACTAAATCAGATTAATTATATTCTTTACAGCCAATGATGGAGAAGCTCTATAGAATCAGCAAAAGCAAGACTGAGAGGTGACTGTGGCTCTGAACATGAACCTCTTATTGCCAAATTCAGACTTCAATTGAAGAAAGTAGGGAAAACCACCAGACCATTCAAGTGTTACCTAAATCAAATCCCTTACGATTATACAGTGAAAGTGACAAGCAGATTCGATGGATTAGCTCTGAAGGACAGAGTGCCTGAAGATATATGGATAGAGGTTCATGACAGCATAGAGGAGGCAGTGATCAAGACTACCCCCAAGAAAAGAAATGCAAAAAGTCAAAACAGTTGTCTGAGGAGGCCTTGACAAAAGCTGAGAAAAGAAGAGAAGCTAAAGGAAAAGGAGAAAAAGAAAGATATATCCATCTGAATGCAAAGATTCAAAGAATAGCAAGGAGATAAGAAAGACTTCCTCAGCAATCAATGCAAAAAAATAGAAGAAATTAATAGAATGGGAAAGACTAGAAATCTTTTCAAGAAACTTAAAGATACCCAGGGAACATTTCATGCAAAGATGAGCACAAAAAACAACAGAAATTGTATGGACCTTACAGAAGCAGAAGATATTAAGAAGAGGTGGCAAGAATACACAGAACTATACAAAAATCTTCATGACCCAGATAACAATGATGATGTGATCACTCACCTAGAGCCAGATATCAAGGAATGAGAAGTCAAGTGGGCATTAGGAAGCATCACTATGAAAAAAGATAGTGGAGGTGATGGAATTCCAGTTAAGCTATTTCAAATCCTGAAAGATGATGCTGTGAAAGTGCTGCACTCAATATGCCAGCAAATTTGGAAAACTCAGCAGTGGCCACAGGACTGGAAAAGGTCAGTTTTCATTCCATTCCCAAAAAAAAGGCAATTCCAAGGAATGCTCAAACTACTGCACAATTGCACTCATCTCACATGCTAGCAAAGTAATACTCAAAATTTGCCAAGCCAGGCTTCAACAGAACGTGAACCAAGAACTTCCAGATGTTCAAGCTGGATTTAGAAAAGGCAGAGGGACCAAAGATCAAATTGCCAACATCTGTTGAACCATCAAAAACAAGACAGTTCCAGAGAAAAATCTAACTTTGCTTTACTGAGCACGCCAAAGTCTTTGACTGTGTGGATCACAATAAACTGTGGAAAATTCTTAGAGATGGGAATATCAGACCACCTGATCTGCCTCCTGAGAAATCTGCGTGCAGATCAAGAAGCAACAGTTAGAACTGGACATGGAGCAACATACTGGTTCCAAATCGGGAAAGGAGTTTATCAAGGCTGTATATTGTCATACTGCTAGTTTAACTTATATGCAGAGTACATTATGTGGAATGCCGGGCTGGATGAAACTCAAGCTAGAATGAAGAATGCAGGAAGAAATATCAATAACCTTGGATACACAGGTAACACCACCCATATGGTAGAAAGTAAAGAATAACTAAAGAGCCTCTTGATGAAAATGAAAGAGAAGAGTTAAAAAGTTGTATTGAAACTCAACATTCAGAAAACTAAGATCATGACATCATGTCCCATCCCTTCATGACAAATAGATAAGGAAATGATGGAAACAGTGAAAGAGTTTATTTTGGGGGGCTCCAAAAATCACTGCAGATGGTGACTGCAGTCATGAAATTAGAAAAAGCGTGTCCTTGGAAGAAAAGCTATGACCAACCTAGACAACATATTAAAAAGCAGAGACATTATCAACAAAGTTTCATTTTGTCAAAGCTATGTTTTTTCCAGTAGTCGTGTATGGATGTGAGAGTTAGATTATACAGAAAGCTGAGCACCAAAGAACTGATGTTTTTGAACGTGGTGTTGGAGACTACTCTTGAGAGTCCCTTAGACTGTAAGGGGATCCAAACAGGCCATCCTAATGAAAATAAGTCCTGAATATTCATTGGAAGGACTGATGCTGAAACTGAAACTTCAACACTTTGGCTACCTGATGTGCAGAACTGATTCATTTGAAAAGACCCTGATGCTGAGAATGAGGATGAGAAGTCGATGACAGAGGATGAGATGGTTGAATGGCATCACCGAGGAGATGGACATGAGTTTGAGTAGCCTTCAGAAACTGGTGATGGACAAGGAAGCCTGGCATGCTACAGTCCATTGGTTGCAAGATTCGGACACGATTGATTGACTGAACTGAACTGAACTCACTGAACTGCAGTCACTCTCTTCAGTGATTGTAAAATCTAAGAAAATAAAGTCTTCCACTGTTTTCATTTTTTTCCCAGATTTGCATGAAATGATGGGACTGGATGTCACGATCTTCTTTTTTTGAAGGTGGAATTTTAAGTCAGCTTTTTCTCTCTCCTCTTTCACTTTCATCAAGAGGCTCTTTAGTTCCTTTTCACTTTCTGCCATAATGGTGGTGTCTTCTGTATATCTGAGATTACTAATATTTCTCACAGCAATCTTGATTCCGGCTTGTGATTTATCCAGTCTAGCATTTTGCATTGTGTACTCTGGTACTGTGCATGCAAACTAAATAGCAAAACCAATACAGTACTGTAAAGTAGAATAAAGTAAAAATTAAAAAAACAAACAAACAGGGTGACAGTATACAGCCTTTACATACTCCTTTCCCAATTTTGAACCAGACCATTGTTCCATTTCCAGTTCTAATTGTTGCTTCTTCACCTGCATACAGATTTCTCTGGAGGCAGGTAAGATGGCCTGGTATTCACATCTCTTGTATAATTTCCATAGTTTGCTGTGATTCAAACCAAATATTTGGTATAGTCAATAAATAAGAAATAGACATTTTTCTGGAACTCTCTTGTTTTTTCTATTATCCAATTTATGTTGACAATTTGATCTCTGGTTCCTGTGCCTTTTCTGATTTCAACTTGAACATCTGGAATTTCTCAGTTCACAAACTGTTGAAGCCTGGCTTGGAGAATTCTGACCATTACTTTGTGAGATGCGTGCAACTGTGCAAAAGTTTGAACATTCTTTAGCATTGCCTTTCTTCGGGATTGGAATGAAAACTGACCTTTTTTCAGTCCTGTCCACTGCCGAGTTTTCCAAATTTGCTGGCATATTGAGTGCAGCGCTTTCACAGCATCATCTTTCAGGATTTGAAATAGCTCAACTGGAATTCCATCACCTCCACAAGTTTTGTTCCTAGTGATGCTTCTTAATGCCCACTTGACTTCTCATTCCTTGATGTCTGGTTCTAGGTGAGTGATTACACCATCATTGTTATCTGGGTCATGATGATCTTTTTTGTACAGTTCTTCTGTGTATTTTTGCCATCTTTTCATAATATATTCTGCTTCTGTTAGGTCTATAACATTTCTGACATTATTTTGCCCATCTTTGCTTGAAATGTTCCCTTGGTATCTCCTATTTTCTTGAAGAGATCTCTAGTCTTTCCCCTTCTATTGTTTTTCTCTATTTTGTTTGCATTGATCACTGAGGAAGACTTTCTTTTCTCTCCTTGCTATTCTTTGAAATCCTGCATTCAAATGGGTATATCTTTCCTTTTTCATTTGCCTTTAGCTTCTCTTCTTTTCTCAGCTATTTGTAAGGCTTCCTCAGATGCCCATTTTACCTTTTTTCATTTATTTTTCTTAGGTTGGTTTTGATCATTGCCTCCTGTACAATGTTATGAATCCCCATTCATAGTTCTTCAGGCATTCTGTCTATCAGATCTAATTCTTTGAATCCATTTGTCACTTCCACTCTACAATCATAAGAGATTTGATTTAGTTTATACCTGAATGGTCCAGAGGGTTTCCCTACTTTCTTCAATTGAAGTTGAATTTGCCAGTAAGGAGTTCATGTTCTGAGCCACAGCCAGCTCCTTGTCTGGTTTTTCTGACTGTATAGAGCTTCTCCATCTTTGGCTGCAAAGAATATAATCAATTTCCTTTTGGTATCAACCAACTGGTGATGTCCAAGTGTAGAGTATTCTCTTGCGTTTTCGGAAGAGAGTGTTTGCTATGACTAATGTGTTCTCTTGTCAAAGTTCTATACGTCTTTGTCCTGCTTCATTTTGTACTCTAAGGCCAAACTTGCCTGTTATTTCAGGTATCAATTGACTTTTGCATTCCTGCTTTTGCATTCCAGTCCCCTAAGATGAAAAGAACATCTTTTTTTTTTTTTTCCCTTTCAGTGTTAGTTCTAGCAGGTCTTGTAGGTCTTCATAGAACTGTTCAACTTCAGCTTCTTCAGCATGACTGTTTGGGTCATAGACTTGAATTGCTGTCATTTTGAATGGTTTGCCTTGGAAATGAACAGACATCATTCTGTCATTTTCCTCAGTATCAAAAGATAGTATAATAGTTAGTAGAGAAATGAGGCCTATGACTTTCCCTTCACTATTACCAAGATTTTGCATTACAATTATTATTCCAGTAAATAAATAGGTGTTTCAAATTTTTCTTTTATGGTAGAAATCATTTTCACATTATTTTGATATCACGTGAACATGACCTCAGAAGTATAAATGTGACCTTGAGATGCCTTTTCACTTTTATTTATAAACAGAGACTGGAATCCTCAGATTCATGCACACATTCAACACTCTGCAATTCAAATGTGTTTGAAACTCTGTTAGGAAGTAATAAGACTTTGGCCACATTTCCCACAGCACTTTGGGGTACTGCTGCTTCACGAAATTTTCTCTAAAGTAACATTCCAAAATCAGCCACAAAAGCTCTTATTCTAGATCATACTGGCATTTGACCTTTGTAAACTTACACACATTTACAAAATAAATAAAAAAGGAGATGCTAATAGAGACACTTATCTATTTCAAACTGCAGTTATACCCACAAGCTACAGAGATGTCGTGACCTATAAAGTTCAGAGTTGTGTTGATTCTTCCTAACAATTACCCACAGTTATTATGAATTTTCTGTCATCACTAAAAATGTCATTGCTGGGATAACTGCTTCAGTTTGAGATGGTGGAAGATTTAACAAATAACCCATATATAAGATTGGGGGAAGAAGTTGATTTTATTACTGCCATTTCGAAGTGTTAATTGACCAAGTGATAAGATGTCTCATTCTCTCTGAATCTTTATCAGTATTCAGACACTCTTCACAATGTTTTATCCTGATATAGTTCTTTGAAAAAGTTTTCTTCTTCTTCTTCTTCTTTTAAATTGGCTCTGAGATGGCCAATGTCCAATCTAATTATGTGATAATAAGTGTTAATGACAGTATTATCAGATGGTACCTGGGCTTCATTAATGTGTCTCATTATGAGTCTCAGTCTCTTATGGAAAGTTTGAAGGAAAGACCTTGGGTGTTTCAAATTATATATGAATATAACATTTATGGATCCATAGCCAGGGGAAAAGAAGGTATCACAGACATACTTAAGCTTTTTCTATAGGCTTTTCTTTCCCAAACCTAAAGAATCATTAATTCCTTCATAAAATTCACCATAGACCATTAACATAATGACCAAAATAAATAAGGCTCTGATTAGAGAAATACTGTGTAAGACCATCTGAGCTGCCAACGTTAATATACTTTGGTAGAGGTATTCAGGAGTTCATGTACGAAACACTGCCAGCTTGTTTACCCATCAATAGGTTCAGACCAGTTAGATGGAGGAAACAAAAATACTTTAAACGGGGTTCACCTACACAAGTATTAATATTCAAAGGGTTATTACAAAGTTATCATAGATTATAATTCTTAATGCATCCAAGTCAACTTTTTATAGATTCTATTTGAGATAATTGTGTGTGTATGTGTGTTTGTGTGAAGCATATAGTAACAACTAACTTGCTATAAGTAAAGAGTTGAGTGAAAGTCACTCAGTCATGTCTGACTCTTTGTGACCCAAGGGACTATACTGTTCATGGAATTCTACAGGCCATAATACTAAAGTAAGTAACCACTTACTTCTCCAAAGGATCTTCTCAAGCCAGGGACTGAACCCAGGTCTCCCACATTGCAGGCAGATACTTTACCAGATGAGCCACCAGGAAAGCCCAAGAATACTGGAGTGCGTAGCCTGTTCCTTCTCCAGCAGATTTTCCCAACTTGGTAATCAAACCAGGGTCTCCTGAATTGTAGGTGGATTCTTTACCAGCTGAGGTACCAGGGAAGATTGCTGTAAGATTAAACTAAAACTTTAAAGTTTACTTATGACCAAAATTTTGTCTTATTAATATGACCTAGATTAAAAATATGTGGGTAAAACATATCTGTCCCACACTTTTATAGTTTTGAGAAATAAAACTTTGTTGTAGCAACAGAACACTTTCCCCCCATTCCTCCCCCACTCCTGCCCTGCCCAAGGAAAAATTCAGTTCAGTTCAGTAGCTTAGTTGTGTCCAACTCTTTGTGACCCCATGAATCGCAGCATGCCAGGCCTCACTGTTCATCACCATCTCTCGGAGTTCACTCAGACTTACGTCCATCAAGTCCGTGATGCCATCCAGCCAACTCATCCTCGGTCATCCCCTTCTCCTCCTGCCCCCAATCCCTCCCAGCATCTGAGTCTTTCCAATGAGTCAACTCTTCACATGAAGTGGCCTAAGTACTGAAGTTTCAGCTTTAGCATCATTCCTTCCAAAGAAATCCCAGGGTTGATCTCCTTCACAATGGACTGGTTGGATCTCCTTGTAGTCCAAGGAAATCTCAAGAGTCTTCTCCAACACCACAGTTCAATATCATCAATTCTTCGGCACTCAGCCTTCTTCACAGTCCCTCTCACATCCATACATGACCACAGGAAAAATCATAGCCTTGACTAGACAGACCTTAGTCGGCAAAGTAATGTCTCTGCTTTTGAATATGCTATCTAGGTTGGTCATAACTTTTCTTCCAAGGAGTAAGCATATTTTAATTTCATGGCTGCATTCACCATCTGCAGTGATTTTGGAGCCCATGAAAATAAACTCTGACACTGTTTCCACTGTTTCCCCATCTATTTCCCATGAAGTGATGGGACCAGATGACATGATCTTCATTTTCTGAATGCTGAGCTTTAAGCCAACTTTTTCACTCTCCTCTTTCACTTACATCAAGAGGCTTTTTAGTTCTTTTTTCACTTTCTGCCATAAGGGTGGTATCATCTGAATATCTGAGGTTATTGATATTTCTCTCGGCAATCTTCATTCCAGCTTGTGTTTCTTCCAGCCCAGCTTTTCTCATGATGTACTCTGCAAAGAAGTTGAATAAGCAGGGTGACAATATACAACCTTGACGTACTCCTTTTCCTATTTGGAACCAGTCTGTTGTTCCATGTCCAGTTCTAACTGTTGCTTCCTGACCTGCATACAGATTTCTCAAGAGGCAGGTTAGGTGGTCTGGTATTCCCATCTCTTTCAGAATTTTCCACAGTTTATTGTGATCTACATTGTCAAAGGCTTTGGCATAGTCAATAAAGCAGCAATAGATGTTGTTTTGGGACTCTCTTGCTTTTTGGATGATCCAGCAGATGCTGGCAATTTGATCTCTGGTTCCTCTGCCTTTTCTAAAACCAGCTTGAGCATCAGGGAGTTCATGGTTCACATATTGCTGAAGCCTGGCTTGAAGAATTTTGAGCATTACTTTACTAGCATGTGAGATGAGTGCAACTGTGCAGTAGTTTGAGCATTCTTTGGCATTGCCTTTCTTTGGAATTGGAATGAAAACTGACCTTTTCCAGTCTTGTGCCACTGCTGAGTTTTCCAAATTTGCTGGCATATTGAGTGAAGCACTTTCACAGCATCAACTTTCAGGATTTGAAATAGCTCCACTGGAATTCCATCATCTCCACTAGCTTTGTTCGTAGTGACGCTTTCTAAGGCCCACTTGACTTCACATTCCAAGATGTCTGGCTCTAGATGAGTGATCACATCATCATGACTATCTGGGTCGTGAAGATCTTTTTTGTACAGTTCTTCTGTGTATTCTTGCCACCTCTTCTGAATATCTTCTGCTTCTGTTAGGTCCAGACCATACTCGCAGAAAACTAGTCAATCTAATCACACTAGGCCACAGCCTTGTCTAAATCAATGAAACCAAGCCATGTCTGCAGGGGAACCCAAGACAGGTGGGCAATGGTGGAGAGGTCTGACAGAATGTGGTCCACTGGCGAAGGGAATGGCAAGCCACTTCAGTATTCTTGCCTTGAGAACCCCATGAACAGCATGAAAAGGCAAAGTAATAGGATACCAAAAGAGAAACTCCCCAGCTCATTAGGTGCCCAATATGCTACTGGAGATCAGTGGAGAAATAACTCCAGAAAGAATGAAGGGATGGAGCCTAAGCAAAAACAATACCCAATAGTGCATGTGACCGGTGATAGAAGCAAGATCTGATGCTGTAAAGAGCAGTATTGCATAGGAACCTGGGATGTCAGGTCCATGAATCAAGACAAATTGGAAGTGGTCAAACAAGAGATGGCAAGGGTAAACGTCGACATTGTAGGAATCAGTGAACTAAAATGGACTGGAATGGGTGAATTTAACTCAGATGACCATTATATCTACTACTCTGGGCAGGAATCCCTCAGAAGAAATGGAGTAGCCATCATGGTCAACAAAAGATTTCAAAATGCAGTACTTGGATGCAATCTCAAAAATGACAGAATGATCTCTGTTTCCAAGGCAAACCATTCAATATCACAGTTATCCAAGTCTATGCCCCAACCAGTAATGCTGAAGAAGCTGAAGTTGAATGGTTTTATGAAGAGCTACAAGACCTTGTAGAACTAACACCCAAAAAAGATGTCTTTTTCATTATAGGGGACTGGAATGCTAAAGTAGGAAGTCAAGAAACACCTGGAGTAACAGGCAAATTTGGCCTTGGAATGAGGAATGAAGCAGGGCAAAGACTAATAGAGTTTTGCCAAGGAAACGCACTGGTGATCGCAAACAGCCTCTTCCAACAACACAAGAGAACACTCTACACACGAACATCACCAGATGGTCAACAATGAAATCAGATCGATTATATTCTTTGCAGCCAAAGATGGAGAAGCTCTATACAGTCGACAAAAACAAGACTAGGAGCTGACTGTGGTTCAGATCATGAACTCCTTATTGCCAAATTCAGACTGAAATTGAAGAAAGTAGGGAAAACTGCTAGACCATTCAGGTATGACC
>SJYF01000460.1:909395-925201 GCA_006410515.1 Procapra przewalskii
GAGTTATAGTAAAATTACATGAAGTACTTAAAGCAATTCTCTGATTAAAATTTATAGCTCTAAATAATTGTATTAAGAAAGAAGAAATGCCTAAAATTAATATAATAAAACAGCACTTTAGATTCAGCTTGAGAGAAAACACAACTATATATATATATCCCGACCCAGGGATCGAACCCAGTTCTCCCGCATTCCATGCAGGCGCTTTAACCTATGAGCCATCAGGGAAGCCCATATATATATATATATACATATATATATATATATATCAGTGAAAAGACATATTCAGTGATTACCACAGAAAGGCGATGATGGAAGGTTATGAAAGTTTGAGAGACATGTATGCAGATCAATACTGTCTAACACATATCTTAGAAAAGTTCTAGGAAGCCATGGAGTGTGAAAGAAGGAATCCTTAAGGAATACTAGTTGAGATATATCTGATGGAGGATGTCATTCCCCAAACCGAGGTAACATGATTCCAAAACTGATGTATCCAACAGTCTTAGAACAGTTAATGACTTAGCAAACATTTCCCTTGTTGTGCAGTGGTAAAGAACCTGCCTGCCAAAGCAGGTGACATGCGTTTGATCCCTGGGTTGGGAAGATCCCCTGGAAAAGGAAATGGCAACCCACTCTGCTATTCTTGCCTGGGGAATCCAATTGACAGAGAAGCCTGGTGGGGTACAGTCCACAGGGTCTCAAAAGAGTCAGAAACAACTTAGCAACTAAATAACAACAAAGATTTGTTGAATAAATCCAAATACATTCAGGTAAAATTGTTGTTGTTCAGTTGCTCAGTTGTGTCTGACTCTTTGTGACCCATGGCCTGCAGCATGCCAGGCTTGTCCCTCGCCATTTCCTGGAGTTTGTTCAGACTCAAGTCCATTGAGTCGGTGATGCCATCCAACAATCTCATCTTCAGTTGTCCCCTTCTCCTCCCACCTTCAAACTATCCTAGCATCAGGGTCTTTTCTAATGAGTCGACTCTTCACATCAGGTGGCCAAAGTACTGGAGTTTCAACTTTAGCATCAGTCCTTCCAATGAATAGTCAGGATTGATTTCCTTTACAACTGACTGATTTGGCCTCTTTGCAATTCAAGGGACTCTCAAGAGACTTCTCCAACACCACAGTTTAAAAGTATTAATTCTTCGAAGCTCAGTCTTCTTTATGGTCCAACTCTCACATCTGTATATGAGTATTGGAAAAACTGTAGCTTTGATAATATGGACCTTTGCCAGCAAAGATAAAATTATGAAGCACCAAGTGTAAGGAAAAGTTTTTTAAAATCTAATATTCATTCAGATTTCCTAAAAAATGGCAATTAAATAAGAACAGAATTTTCAATGAAAAAAATTGAAATTAGATCATTTCCTTGAAGGAAAGAGAGAAGAAAATAAGTCTCAGCCTAAAATTGTATACACAAATAACTATAAACAAAATTGAGATAAAATAAAAATGTTATAAATAAGCAAGAGCATAGAGCCTAACGTTAACAGACTTTCAGTGAAGTTATTGTATTTTTTAAGTGACAGCATTCAGAAATAGACATATATCTGACTATAATATCAGAAATAGGTAAAAATGGTGGTGAATCTAAACAAGTATTAACACTAAATAAATATTTGATGCTAGATATTTGGCAGTTATAAAGATGGAATTAAAATACAGACACAATGCCATTTTAGAAGAAAGATGGCTCAGAAGGAATGAAATCCTAATTATATTTTATATAGCTCAGAAGGAGAATGCAGATGTAATTTTATGAAATTTGGTTATGTAAAGTTTTTAACTAAGAAACTGAACATTTAAAATAGAATGTACAATTTCAAAGACATATAAAGACTAAAAGAGATAAAAAATAATGGATAATCAAAATAAGAAAAGGTCAACATTGCAATAATATAACTATTACATGAAATATAAGTTTTGTGCACATAGAAATATGGGACATTTGAAAGGTCAAAGATATTTTAACAGCTTGATTATTTTAATTATGTATCCTTGTTCAAAATCCAGGTATGGAAGTAAATTTTAAAAAAAGAGCTTAAATTTAGCAACAAATTATATATCAGGCATTAGTAAATAGGTTTTTTGTTTGCTATAGACACTGAATACCTATGGCCATTGTTCAGCTACCTCTTTTTCAGTATTTCCTGAGGGCTAATTTTTCACCTCCACTTCAGTTGAAAAATATGCATTGATTTTGACATTTTCAAAAATGAATTGCAATTAGTATTTGATGACACACTTACCCCCTGCTAAGAATTCATTAGGCAGATGATACAGTGAAATTTAGATATAATTTTGTTCACATCGTTCCAATTTGACATATCCTATTTAAAACTATGACCCATTTAAAGATGACTGAAAAACGTCTAACAGAGCCATTCAGCTTCCTTATTCACTCTCTAAAGAATTTAGAATGACACAGAAAATAATGTGTGAAATTTTTCAATGGCCCTGAAAATTTCCATTGAAGATGACAAAGCCTAATCAAAAGAAATTCCTTTAATGAATGTGACTCTAATGGAGATAATATTTTCTCAGAAGCTGGTGAGTATTAACTTCTTCATGATTTGGGTGCTCTGATTTTAATAAATTGTTTTAAACCTCGCAAATTTTATCAAATCTACTCTCAAGCAAAATATTTCATGATTAAGAAATAAAATACTGTGGTCCACATTATCTACATAATAAACCATGGCTGCTGGGGTTGTATTCTAATGTATTAGATATTTGAAACTGAATATTTGCTCACAATATTTTATTTTCTGCTATTAAGCAAAGCTGTAATACAGAGAAAAAATTTCAATATTATGAAAACTCTTTTTATTTTTTAGTTTTCCCTAGGTAATCTGGTTGTCTTTTCAATTTTTTTTTTTTCACATTTAGCTGGAACTCTTTTGTTACTGCTTTATTAACTTTTAATATTCTCCTGGATAGACACTGCTGGTAAGTGCAGCACAGTAACAATAGAAGGTTAAAAATAAATGAAACAAAAGAAGAAACAATATTGTTCTGGCTAATTTCCATTTACAGAGAAGAAGAATGATTAGTCCCAAATCTCCTAATAGTTTCATATGCTGCTGCTGCTGCTAAATCACGTCAGTCATGTCTGACTCTGTGTGACCCCATAGACAGCAGCCCACCAGGCTCCCCCCATCCCTGGGATTCTCCAGGCAAGAACACTGGAGTGGGTTGCCATTTCCTTCTCCCATGCATGAAAGTGAAAAGTGAAAGGGAAGTCGCTCAGTCATGTCCAACTCTTCACGATCCCATGGAATGCAGCCTACCAGGCTCCTCTGTCCATGGGATTTTCCAGGCAAGAGTACTGGAGTGGGGTGCCATCACCTTCTCCAATAGTTCCATATAGGTCTTAGCATAATATTTTTGTTTGCTTGTTAATCAAATCTGCCTAGAGACCAAAAGACATTGTCATGCTCTTTTCTTCCATGAGTTCATGTTTCAAAAGATAATTCATGAACCCAGTGTTATGATTGTTCTTTTAGTGTCTTGTTCCCAGAATCTATGTTTTTGAAGTACATGTTATGTGGCTTATATTCATAGTCATATAATATGCAAAAGCAGGGACTATAATATAACATAGCATATGCTGTGTGTGCTCAGTCATGTTTCTTCAGTGTTCGACTCTGCGACCCCATGGACTGTAGCTCACCAGGCTCCTCTGCCCATGGGGATTCTGCAGGCAAGAATACTGGAGTGGGTTGCCATGCCTTCCTTCAGGGAATCTTCCCAACTCAGGGATCAAACCCACGTCTCCCACATTGCAGGTGGATTCTTTAACATATGAGTTACCAGCCAAGCCCATGAGTATTGGGGTGGGTAGTCTATCCAGTCTCCAGGGCATCTTCCTAACCAAAGTATCGAACCAGGACCAGTGTCTTCTGCACTGCAGGTGGATTCTTTTATCAGCTGAGTTACCAGAGTAACTCATATGATAAGCCCCATATCATAGTGTAGCATAGGCACATTAGGAAAGAATGTGATCTACTACCAATCGATTTAACATGGCTTCCAGGAAAAGGGGTTTCTCTCATATAA
The DNA here is from genome assembly GCA_006410515.1 of Procapra przewalskii. Lineage (NCBI taxonomy): Eukaryota > Metazoa > Chordata > Mammalia > Artiodactyla > Bovidae > Procapra > Procapra przewalskii. Next base: position 913,463 of record SJYF01000460.1, read on the forward strand.
TAAAAGAAGTCCAGAAAAAGACAGCATAGAACTGGTATAAGATCTCCATGATAAAAGCACATAATCAGGTTTTCTCTCCCTTTTCTTCCTCTGATTCTTATCATGTGATTTTTACCCTCATTCCTGCTGTCTTCTAGTAACCATAAGTCTACAGTAACACTGGGTATCATGTCTAAGATTAAGAAATAAAAGGATCATAGGGGAAATATATCATGATTATCTACTGCTGCATAATGAATAAACAAATTAATAGCTGAAAAGTTGATTATTAATTGTTATATTTTAATTATTATTAAAATAAGAATGGTTTATTTCACAGATCCTACAACCTGTGCTATGCTCACCTGAAAGAATCCACTAGTCTTGAAAGCTGGAGGATTAGCTGGAGTCTCACTGAATGATCATTCTCTCATTTTCCTCTCTCAATCCTTTGCCCCAACCATTGTATCTCTCCAGCCTGCTGGAAAAAAAAAAAATCTTATGTGGTTATATTTTCCAAGAGCCCAAATCCAGTAATGTCTAGGCCTTCTGAGAGATTTGGCTTGGTATTATTTTTGCCACCTTCCATTCCTATAAGTAACCCTCAGGCCCATCCCAGTTTCAGAAGGAGACAATACAAGAATCTAATACTGAGAGCATAGTTCATTTGGAATCATCATTTAACAGATAATTGTAGTACATCATTTGTCTCTGAAGGACTCACATTTCTCCCCCACATTAAAGTACACTCACTTTCTCTACTCCCCACCCCAGAACAGCAGATGTCTCTTTGTAACACAGAGTCAGGATGTCAGGTTTGAGATTTGGAATATAGTGAGTTCCAGTTGTGCATAAGGATCTTCAGCTGTCAGAACATTTTATCTGAATTCCTTTAAATTAGGTAGACAAGTTAACTTACACACACACATCCAGTATGCAATGTTGAGATTAGGACAGGAAAGCAAAAACAGACAATTTTTACAAAGAGAGATTGTAAAAGGCACAGAGCGGAAAATGGTACCTTGTAATTCTGAAATCTAATTAGGTACATGGCAAGTCAAGCCAAATGTTGCCAAACCTGACTTACCAAGATGTGGCATGACTTATATGCAGAGTACATCAAGCAAAATGGTGAATTACAAGCTGGATGAATTACAAGCTGGAATCAAAATTGCTGGTAGAAATATCAACCACCTCAGATATGCAGATGATAAACACCCTAGTGGGAGAAAGTGAAGAGGAACTAAAGAGCCACTTGATGAAGGTGAAAGAAGACAGTGAAAGAGCTGGCTTAAAATTAAACATTCAAAAAGTTGATTATGGCATCTTAAAGATTATGGCATCTTATGGCATCTAAAAGTTAACATATGCCATCACTTCATGGCAAATGGATGGGGAATCAATGGAAACAGTGACAGACTTTATTTTGGGAGGCTCCAAAATCAGTGTGGACATTAACTGCCGCCATGAAATTAAAAGATGCTTGCTCCTTGGAAGAAAGGCTATGGCAAACCTAGACAGAATATTAAAAAGCAAAGACATCACTTTGCTGGCAAAGGTCCGTCTAGTAAAAGCTATGGTTTTTCCAGTAGTGATGTATGGATGTGAATATTAGAACATAAAGAAGGCTGAGTGCTGAAGATTTGATGTTTTCAAATTGTGGTATTGGAGAAGTCTTGAGAGTTGTTTAGACCTCAAGGAGATCAAATCAGTCAGTCCTAAAGGAAATCAACCCTGAATATTCACTGGAAGGACTGATGTTGAAGCTGAAGGTCCAACACTTTGTCCACCTGATGCAAAGAGCTGACTCATTGGAAAAAACCTTGATGCTGGGAAAGATTGAAGGCAGGAGGAGAAGGGGACAGCAGAGGATGAGATCGTTGGATGGCATCACAGACTCAATGAACACGTGTTTGAGCAAACTCCAGGCGATGCTATAGAACAGGGAAACCTGGTGTGCTACAGTCCATGAGGTCATAAATAGTCAGAGATGATTTAGCAATTGAACAACAACAATCAGTTACATGATGACAATTATTTGATGAAGTTCCAGTTCTGCTCCATGTTTTCTGAGAATTCTCTGGGTCATCTTTTCTTTTCCCTAAGAAGAGTTTTTCTTTTTCATCTCAGTCTTTTTAGCCTGTTTCCTGCTTGAGAAATATGAGTATATTGAAATTTTATATATATCTTTTAATTTGGGGTTTCTTGTCACTTTCTTTCTCTTAAGTTTATAAAATTATTTCACAAAACTGTGTATCTATCAGGTCTCATAATCCACTCCATTACACAAAGGCAACATTACACAACATTTCTTTTTGAGTCACACACTTCTACTTTAAGACGTCCCTGGTGGATTAGATGGTAAAGTGTCTGTCTACCATGCAGGAGACCTGGGTTCAATCCCTGGGTCAGGAAGGTCCACTGGAGAAGGAAATGGCAATCTACTCCAGTACTATTGCTTGGAAAATCCCATGGACAGAGGAGCCTGATAGGCTACAATCCATGGGGTCGCAAAGAGTCAGACACAACTGAGCGAGTTCACTTACTTCTGCTTTAGACTGAGAATTAGGGTGCTGAGGTATAATGCTATCAGGATTCTTAGAATAACTATTGTTCTTAGAATAAATATTATTTAGGGACTAATAGGAATATATATAAGATTTTCCAAAAGTCATGTTTTCCTCACTGAGAATTAGGTATCCAGTTGATATTTGTTGAATATCACTAAAAACTCTAAGAACCACATCCTAACTTAAGGCTACCTTTAATGGCAAGACCATACATTTAGTATTTATTTTAATAATATTTCTTACCTGGAGATTTTTGCCAAGAGAGAGAAACTGGGGCTGAGAAATAGTTTTGAGCTCAGTAACCATTGATTTCTTTATATTTCCTCTAAATTATGATTTAAACATGAACAATCCCTTCTATAGCTCATCTTACCCCTTCACTATTTTATTCTAGGCAGTTAATAGGAGCCAACTGGTACTTTCAATACCTGTCTGGAAATTTCATAGCTATATCCACTAGCTCAATGTGAGGACTTTCTATCTTCTGCTTTAATGCATTGAAGAGTTTTGCTGATTATTCTGCACTTAACTTAGGTCTACTTAGTTAAATTTTGTGATAGAAATTTTCTCACTGTCCTTTCAGAATTTATTAGCAGTTTCCCTTCAGCTCTTTGCCTGCTACCCAGTTTCAAAATCAGTGCCATGTAATTTCAGGTTTCTGTTACAGAAGCATCTCTCTCTGTGTCAGTTTCTATTGAGATAATCTTGTGTACCAAAATTCACTATTCAAAATTTGGTGATTTAAGACCATTTAATATTTTTTCACAATTGTTAATACTGCTTGGGCCCATCTGGGCATTTATTCTTCTTGTCTTGCCAGTGGTCACTTGTTTGTCTGCATATCTCTAACCAGTTGCCATAGATTGGGCTTCCTTTCCCTATGTCATCTCAGATGGTCTCCCTTTCCACATGAGTGCTCTAGTTGATTGCTCCCTGGGGATATTCTTTCAGGGTTGGAGGATCCCTTACATGATAGTTATGATTTCCAAAATGCAAACATAGAACCTGCCAGGCCTTCTTAAAGCTTAGGTCAGGGACTGACACAATGCCATCTCCACCAGGTTCTCTTAGTTAACACAGGGCCAGCCCACATTCATGCAGAAGGAATGAAACAAAGAGAGTTACTAGGATACATGGTTAATTTAGGTAAAATCACAGGCAACAGACCATTGTAGGCTAATATTCACCAGTTCTGGAAGATTTACACAGAACACACTATAGCCACATTGTATTAGGAATGATCTACTAAAAATCAAATAACTGCACTTAAATTTAAAAGAAATTTACCATACGTAACAAGGACAGTCCAGAGAGAGAGAAAGCATGCTTAGTGTACATTCTCAGGGATCATACCATGGGCCCTGTTCTTTCTGTCTTTTCATTCTCTGATTCTCAGTAGGCTGACTTTTCTCTTCATCTACCCTGGCTAATGATTAACATGAGGCTGATTTAGATCCACTTGTCAAGATGTTATTGCAGGTGGAAAAGCTATAAATGGGACAAAATACATTGTGAGTCAGGTTGTTATCAGAAAAGCAAAACTAAGAGACTTTTACATCCTCTTTATTGGACAGGTTTGTATCATCTGGCTACTCCCAGCAGTATGGAGAAACTGCAGGCTAGAAAGATGCTGATCATTTCCTGTCACTGAAAAAACATTTGATAAGTAGGCTATTTGGCAAAAACCTATAGCTTTAGGAAAAATAAATTTAATATACAAGAATATTGGTGTATTTTGGATATTCTCTAATTCCTTCAGCAAAAGGGTATACACGGTTTATAATATTTTTTGGAAATAATTTGTCCACAGAGATGAAAAAAAAAAAGTAACTCAGATAGCAAAAGCTGTCTGTCAGTAGTCTGTAATCCAAATTATGCTAAGTTGCTTCAGTCATGTCTGACTCTGTACGACCCTATGGACTGAAGCCCACCAGGCTCCTCTGTCCATGGGATTCTCTAGGCAAGAATACCAGAGTGGGTTGCTATGCCATCCAGGGGTCTTCCTGACCTAGGGATCAAACCCATGTCTCTTACATCTCCTGCATCGGCAGGTGGGCTCTTGCTTGGTAAATCCTATGTACAAAAGAGACTCACAGGCTACACTCCATGGAGTTTCAAGAGTTGAAAATGAATTGTGACTAAACAAAAACAACAATGGTGGGAAAATCAACTATTACTATATTCCAAATAATAAGAGAAACAATGATTATTTAGTGCCCTTTTCAAGAACGTCCTATTAAATGTTCTCAGACAGTTAATATGATACTGTTCAATGGCAAAAATTAAATACAATATTTTCATTCACATCAGTAGGAGCCTACTGGCTCTCATTCAAATCAGTTATTGCTTTGGTTCATGGCCATCAAGCTGGAAATCGAACTTCTCAGCTTCCCTTGTGGCTAGGTGTGCCTACTGCCTAAATTTTTACTAAAGGGACACAGCATCAAATGCATCTTAAATATGACTGCCAATAACTCACTCTTTCTTTACCTTGCTCCCAAATGAAAATGGTAATGACCAGAACAACATTTATAAGTGTGTGATGCGAATTGGTTTTCAGTCTCTAAATCATATCCAACTTTTTGTGACCCCATGGACTGAAGCATACCAGGCCTCTCTGTCTCTCACCATCTCCCAGAGTTTGCCCAAGCTCATGTCCAGTGAATTTGTGATGCCATCCAACCATCTCATCTTCTGTCACCCTCTTCTCCTTCTGCCTTCACTCTTTCCCAGTATCAGGGGCTTTTCGAATGAGTTGACTCTTTGCATCAGGTGGCCAAATATTGAAGCTTCATCTTCAGCATCAGTCCTTCTGACTTCCTGATGAATATTCAGGGTTGATTTTCTTTAGGACCAAGTGTGGTGTAGATAGCAAAGCCAATTTATTGGCTGCCTGTACTGTTTCATGGAACATTGAATTCCCGGACCTACAATACACGTGTTTAGACACAAAAATGATGAGATTTATTTCTTTAACAAATTATTCTTTACTCTAGCCAATAAAGACTTGTGTATTGGAAGGCTGCTGCCTGCCACAAAAGCCTAACAACAACAACAAAAAGTGTGGGTGTTGCATTGCAGTCAGAGTGAGGGTAGTGCATGTATTTAAAATGTCACCTCTGGTAACTGGAAGAGCACACTGCTTGCCTAAGGAGCCTGCGGGTCTAAGAGAAGCTATTGGAAAGAGTCAGAATGTTGCCATGTGTTAGCTGTTTATTGCTGCAGTTAGCCAGCTTATTTCAGGAATTAATGAGCTCAAGCAAGAACCAGACAATTTTCAAGCACGGATTTAAGGGAATAGAAGGAATTTTGAAATGAAGGCTCTGATGTTTTTATCATTCTAGGAGTAGGAAATAACCCTGCTCCATAGACCCTTTCTACCAGGGCCTGTTAAGAATTCTCAGCACAACAAATGAATCTATAGATGATTTGTGCCAATGAGCAGATTAAGGGTGTTGCTTTTCAAATAAGCCTATTGTTTTATATGGTTTTATGTTTTCAATAGAGCCATCATTAAAATGATAGCACATGCTACTCACTGACTGAAGAAGAGAGCCATTCCATAAGAGCAGATTTAATAATTATCTCCAAAAAGAATCTTGGAGGTGGTTTCATGCACATGGAAATAACTGGAATGATTGCACCAGAAGCTGAGTTTTTTTTTTTTTTTTTTAAGGAATTGTTTCACTAAGAAAGTCATATATTCAGCCTTCAAAAATTCTCTAACTCCCAAATCAATGGGAACAGAAACAGGCTATAAACATTGGCTGTGCTCCTGAGAAAAGCAATCTCTTTAATTTCCATGCAGATGTGACTAGGGATGATATACAATGAAAATACATTTTTTTTTTCCAAAGAGAAAGCCGGGGGCCACAAAGGGGATAAATTTTTTTCCAATAAGCAGAAATGACTTCTAAGCAAGAAACTTACTTTAGTGTTGGGCAAAGAGTCTTTGCAGTTCTTTTCCAGCAAAATAGCATTGCTTTGACAAGGGACTGTCTGCCTGATCATTCTTTACTTTTCTAAATGGAAAAAAATATTATAATTGCAATATTCTTACTCCAAGTAAGTTATATATTTGATGTGAATAATGAGCAGATAATTTATCTTGTGGTGAGGACTTCTCCTAAATATCTTAGTATTTGAGAGTCTCTGACTCTTGAGAGTCCCTTGGACTGCAAGGAGATTCAACCATTCCATTCTAAAGGAGATCAGTCTTGGGTGTTCATTGGAAGAACTGATGGTAAAGCTGAAACTGCAATACTCTGGCCACCTCATGCAAAGAGTTGACTCATTGGAAAAGACCTTGATGCTGGGAGGGATTGGGGGCAGGAGGAGAAGGGGAACGACAGAGGATGAGATGGCTGGATAGCATCACCGACTCGATGGACATGAATTTGGGTGAACTCCGGGAGTTGGTGATGGACAGGGAGAACTGGCGTGCTGCGATTCATGGGGTCGCAAAGAGTCAGATACGACTGAGCGACTGAACTGAACTGATAATGAATAACATTATCAGTTGATTTCCTTGTAAAGGTTGCTATTCAGTTACTAAGTCATGTCCAACTCTTTGTGACCCCATAGACTGCTGCACTCCTCTGTCCTCCACCATCTCCTGGAGTTTGCTTAGGTTCATGTCCATTGAGTCTGTGATGCTATCTAAGCACCTCATCCTCTGTCACTCCCTTCTCCTTTTGCCTTCAATCTTTCCCAGCATCAGGGTGTTTTCCAATGAGTTGGTTCTTCACATTAGGTGGCCAAAGTAGTGGAGCTTCAGCATTAGTCCTTCCAATGAATATTCATTCTTGTAGAAAGGGTGATGCATTTAGGAAAAAAATATATGCACCAATACTCTGGTGGAAGACTGTGACACAGACTGTTCTCTTTTCCTCCTCTTAGTATTAGGTTGGTCCATGCATAACTGTGGTTTCAGACCATGAGTTTTAAATCCTTATACCTAGACTCAAATACATCTTTATTCATCAAAATAAGAACCATTAAAGTCAACATATTTTGGCTAATGAGAAGTAAGTTTGTTTTTCCTGTAGCACAAAAGTCTGTGCTTTGGGATTTGACAAGGTCTTGAAAGCGTGTTCTGTTTCCTTTTTGTTGTGGAAACATTTTCCCTGCAAAAATTTGCTTGAAGAAGTGGTAGTCAGTTGGTGAGAGGTCAAGTGAATATAGCAGATGAGGCAAAACTTCTTAACCCAATTTGTTCAACTTTTGAAGTGTCCATTGTTCTCCTGGAAGAGAATTGGGCCCTTTCTGTTGACCAATGCTGGCTCCAGGCATTGCAGTTTTTGGTGCATCTTATTGATCTGCTGAACATACTTCTCAGATATAACAGTTTCATAGGGATTTAGAAAGCTATAGTGGATCAGATGGGCAGCAGACCACCAAACAGTGACCGTGACCTTTTTTTGGTGCAGGTTTGGCTTTGGGAAGTGCTTTGGGGTTTTTTCTCAGTGCAACTACTGAGCTAGTCATTGCCCACTGTCATGTACAATCCACTGTTTGTTATATGCCACAATGTGCTTGAGAAATGGTTCTTTATTGTTGCACAGAATAAGAGAATATGACATATCAAAATTATGAGTATTATTTCTTTTAAAATTAATTTTATTTTTACTTTATTCTACATTATAATACTGTATTGGTTTTGCCATACATTGACATGAATCAGCCACAGGTGTATACGCACTTCTTTTCATTTTCAGTCAGGTCATGAGGCATCCCTGGCAGGCTTCCCTGGTGGCTCAGAGGGTAAAGTGTCTGCCTGCAATGCAAGAGACCTGGGTTCGATCCCTGGGTTGGGAAGATCCCCTGGAGAGGAAAATGGCAACCCACTCCAGTACTCTTGCCTGGAAAATCTCATGGATGGAGAAACCTGGTAGGCTACAGTTCATGGAGTTGCAAAGAGTCAAATACTACTGAGCGGCTTCAATTTCACTTTCATGAGGCATCCACTTACTGAGCTTTTTCACCTTTTCAAATTGAAGCATCAAATGCTGAATGACCATAGAATGATCATTGTTGAGTTCTTCAGCAACTTCTCCTGTAGTTGTAAGAGGATCAGCTCTGAAGATTGTTCTCCATTGGTCACTGTCAACATCCAATGGCTAACTACTGAACTCATCTTTAAGGCTCTAATCTCCTTTGCAAAACTTCTTATCACTGCACTGAACATTCTTTAGCAGTTTCTGAGCCAAATGCATCGTTGATGTTGCAAGTTGTCTTTGTTGCTTGAGGACCCATTTTGAACTCAATAAGAAAATCATTCAAACTTGCTTTTCATCACACATGATTTCTATAGTCTAAAGTAAATATAAAATAAGCAGCAAGTAATGTCATTAACAACAATAACAAAAACAAAAAGTGGGTAATACGCATGAAAATGATGTATAACATAACCACAATTATTTAAAAATGCATTCCAATATCAAATGGCAGATTTCAACAATGCAAAAACCGCAATTACTGTGCACCAACCCTGTAATAACTGCCCCTCCATTAGAGTTTAAACTGGCATATGTCATCTAGAAACAGGTACTTTACTAAACTATACACAAAGGGATATGCAGAGAAGTGATATATGCAACCTCTACATCACATATTTGGGGAAAATGCTGCTTGCTCTTTAATATCTTTTCTTCCTCTCACTGTGAACCTGTTGGATTGTATCTTTTATACATGGCACATAGATACATGTCCCATCCCTCATGTTCTTACAATCAGGCATCCTCAAATTTTACTGGATTCTATGTTGTCACCTTGTCAATTTTGTTTGAGACTTGTGATTATCCTGACCAATGGAGTATGATAAAAGTGATGGACTACAAATTCTGAGTCCAGTTCATAAAAAAAGAAAGAAATTGTTTCCATTTGGCTTCTGCTTCTGGATGTTCAACTTTGGAATGTAGACACTATACTGTAAGGGAGTGCAGGACATATGGAGAGACCATACATTGATGCTCTCTTCAATATCCATACCCAAGTTCTCAGAGAATAGTTGTATCAGTTGTCAGCTATGTAAATGAGCAAAAGGTCATAAAATTCAAGCCTCACAAGGCAATGAAAAAATATGAAAAAAATGAGCCTGAACATTGGATGACCTTGTGGCACAGAGATGTCTATTTGGATTACTTTCCCTCCTCTTAATGTTTTGAACGAGAAACAAGTATTTATCTTATTGGAAACTTTGAAGTCTGAGGATCGAATATAGTGGTAGTATAAGACTGAAGCTTTCATAGCCTCCTCCTACTCTAGGATGTTTGGGTAACATAGAGCTTTGCCCATATGGTAGTCTATGTCTATATGTGTGTGCTGCTGCTGCTGCTGCTGCTGCTAAGTTGCTTCAGTTGTGTCCGACTCTGTGCAACCCCATAGATGGCAACCCAACAGACTCCCCCTTCCCTGGATCCTCCAGGCAAGAACACTGGAGTGGGTTGCCATTTCCTTCTCCAGTGCATGAAAGTGAAAAGTGAAAGTGAAGTCGCTCAGTTGTGTCTGCCTCTTAGCGACCCCATGGACTGCAGCCTACTGGCTCCTCCATCCTTGACATTTTCCAGGCAAGAGTACTGGAGTGGGGTACCATTGCTTTCTCTGATGTGTGTGCTCATTGCTTCAGTTGTGTCCAGCTCTTTCAACTCCATGGACTACAGTCCACCAGGCTCCTCTGTCCATGGAATTCTCCAGGCAAGAATACTGGAGTGGGTAGCCAATCCTTTCTCCAGGGTTTCTTCCCTGACTTAGGGATTGAACCCTGACATCCTACATTGCAGGTGGATTCTTTACTATCCGAGCCACCAGGGAAGTCCAAAACAAATATATTCTAATTCTCTAGGTTGGAATTCAAAAATCAGGATATTGGGAGGACCTGGATCTTTCTGAAGGCTTAGTGATCAGTCCATTCCCTTGCCTCTTCCAGCTTTCACAGGCTGCCTGCATCATTTGGCTTATCTTGCTCCACTCCAACCTCTGGTCTTATTGCCACCTCATTGTAATTCTTTTTCTTAAAAATTTCTTCCCCACTTCTTATCTTTAGTCTGCCTCTTGTAAGACCTCTGTGATTCATTAGGCCACCAGGATAATCCAGAAAAACCCCTGACTCAAAATGTTTAACTTCTTCAATGTCTTATTACACAAATTAATATATTCACAGGTTCCAGGATTTTGGACATGGGACATCTTTGAGAATCCATCATCAATCTACTGCAGTCCCCATGAAATATACAACCTCTTTAGAAATGTTGAAAACATCTTTAATGAGAATTAATTCTTTAGAAACATTACTCAATAGTGTTAGAAAAGTTTATTAATGTTATTTCAGTCCATATTCTCCAGTGCAAATGTTCACTCTGTGACTTTTGCCTGCACTATTTAGGATACAACCTTGAGGCAGCCAAAGTCATTTTCCTTTCTCCTTTCCTTCCTTTATGAAAATTGTTATTTATTACAGCTCACGTTAATACCTTATCTGCCTTCAGGTAGAGAGACAGAGAGAGTTCTAAAAGTAAATAAGTCACGCACAGGAATCATTGGATATCTCTTAAGTATATTTCTGTTACTCTATTTACATTAAGGGGGCTTTTCCGGTGGGTAAAGTGGTAAAGAAACTGCCTGCGATGCAGGAGCCGCAGGAGCCACAGGATTCCATATCTGAGTTTGAAAGATCCCCTGGAAAAGGGTGTGGCAACCCACTCCAGTATTCTTGCCTGGAGAACCCCACGGACAGAGGAGCCTGGGGGGTTACCGTCCACGGGGTCACAAAGAATCAGACACAAGGGAAGCAACTTGGCAGGCACACACATGTTCATTTAAAAAGACCTTATGATGGTGTTACCAACAAAACATGTTAACAGTTCCCAGAAAGTATATATATTAATATAATCTAGGAGAAGGCAATGGCACCTCACTCCAGTACTCTTGCCTGGAAAATCCATGGATGGAGGAACCTGGTGGGCTGTGGTCCATGGGGTCGCTAAGAGTCGGATATGACTGAGCAACTTCACTTTCATGCATTGGAGAAGGAAATGGCAACCCCCCTCCCAGTGTTCTTGCCTGGGGAATCCCGGGAGCCTGGTGGGCTTCCAGCTATGGGGTCGCACAGAGTCGGACACGACTGAAGCGACGCAGCAGCAGCAGCAGCAGCAGCAGCAGCAGCAGCAGCAGCAGGTAATAAAATAAAGCC
>SJYF01000460.1:936203-950397 GCA_006410515.1 Procapra przewalskii
GAGGAACAATTAGCATTTTTCAGAATGAGGCAATGAAGTGATGATACCAAGATAACAAAAGATAACAAGCAGGGTTTTTTTTTTTTGTACAAAATGATATATAAATTTCCTGAGAACATTACATAAATAAGAATATAGAAAGGCTTATACTCCTCAGACTCCCATAGCTCCTTATTGGAACTATTGTGACTTAATCCAGCGTGAAGGAGGATTTCTTTGGAGGGAAATTTTTTGCTTCCCTTGATCTCAAGAGTTTTCTATCCTTACTCACCCCCACTTCACTATTCTGGAGACTCTCACTTTGTGCTTGGCTCCCCTTATAAGGTAAAAGTAACAGTAGTTTAACAAATGAACAAGATTCTCAGCACATTTTCTGACATTCAATTCTCTGGACATAAACGTCCAGTTTTCAGGAGCATCCTTTGACAGGCTGAGTCTTTAGTTCTGTCTATGTTTCAGTTTTGTTCATCACCCATTAATGTCATGGTGAATATCCAATGGAGCCTAGCAAAGCTGACAGTAGGGAAGAGTTTGAATGACTGACTAGCTCTGTTCAAATCATATCAATGTGTCCTTGCCTTACATAACAAGTAAAGGTTTGAATAGTCTTCAAGTACTGTGAACCATCCTAATTCAATTTTAAATTCAGTGAAATATGAGGAAATTATCTATGAAATGAAAATTCTCTGCCCTGTCTACTTTAATAAAATTTGTTAGAAATAAGTTATTCACAGTTCCTATATGTGGATTCTTTTCATACCATTGAATATATGTTGTTCCTCCACATCACACACCCTAAGTTTATAAAATATATGGTAAAACTCATGAAATTAACATACTATATTGATTTTAACCCTTTCTCAGTAACTATTAAGTTTCCATGTCCTTCCTTAACTACTAAAATTGCTTGTTATTGACAACATTCCCAAGATACATACAAATAGATGTCTAATAAGAGAGTTCAGGAACTGTGGGGTCTATGACATATATTGACAGGAAAAAAGGTAAAGAATTTACCTGCAACACAGCAGACCCAGATTAGATCCTTGGGTTGGAAAGATCCCCTGGAGAAGGGAATGGCAACTCACTCAAATAATCTTGCCTGGAAATCACCAGAGATAGAGGAGCCTGGCAGGCTACAGTCCATGGGGTCACAATGAGTTGGACATGACTGAGAGACTAACACACACATATGATGTATATTAGTTTCCTTGTCTTGGCATGTACTTTTTTAGTAAATTAATGACAGAGTATAGCTTCTGGAGATGTTAATCTCTGATGTAGTTGAAGTGTGGACCTAACAAGAAATTACACCTCTCAACCCAAAATGTGCTTGTTGTAACATGTGCATAATTGTAAAAATTTTGCTCCATAATTTCCTACTGTCTCAGCCTCTGGAACTGTAGTCTCCTCCCTCTCAGCGATGAAGTGAGGGCTCTGCTCACATTCTCCTGCTTCTGAAAATTGTTCCAGACAGAAAGTTTGAGTGCTTGTAGAGCTAATGATATTTATTTCCTTTCTCCCAGGTAGTATCATTTCGTGTTCTCAGTGTTTTGAAGTCAATAGTCTTTCCCAGTTTGTCAAATGTTTGAAGTCAAAAGTTAAGTCTGGTCTTTTTTATTACAGTGTGGCTTGAAGAGAAATTCTCTTATTTACTTAAATTTCTCTCTCCTCGTTTACAATCTAGCCCACCTAAACTTATAAGAAAACAAATTTATTTCTCTCATTCATTTATGTTAACCTCTTTTGTAATCTTGTTAATGTTGCCTTTGCCAGTCCCCAGGATTGATTAATTTGAAAATTTTAAACCATATTTTCTATCATAGTGCTCTGATTTCAGTTGTCATAATATCTCACCTCTAGATCTCTTACTGATCACTGATCGTGAACTGTAGTCTCCTGAAGTTGGCATGCCTTCCTTCTTTCATTTCCTCCTTCATCTTTCTGTGACTATCATGCAAGCAAGTCAAACTCAACAGTCCAAAATAAAATTCTTCAAATTTCTTCATTAAATCAATTTTATAGTGTTTTTTACTTTATTAAATGGCACCAACATCTATCCTAAACATCTTTATCTTTCGAACATCTATTTACATACCATTTCCAGTCACCTTTACCTCCTAGATAATTTTGGATTCTATATTAACAGTCTATGCAAACTGTCACAATTCTAGGTTAGTTATCCATCCTCACTTGAACAATTACAATGACATCTTAATCTGTGTCCTGTCTACTTCCAGTCTACACTCCCATCAAGATTTAAAATTTATTTTTAAATATAAATCTTATAAATATCCATCATACTTTATTAACTGTTCAGTGAAAACTCTTAACAATTTCCCTTCCTGTCCTTAGGGAAGGGAAGCTATTTAACATTTGTCATTTGAACCCTGTCAACATCTATGACATTGGTTACTCAACCTTCCAAATGTTGACAGAAATAACCAACTAAAAATATAATACTTTTTAAGAAATATTTCATTCTAGCCAGACTGAGGTCTATAACCTTGAAGACAGTCTCTCAGATAGCTGTGAGGAACTCCTCTGTAGAAGCATGGTTTTTGGCATAGTTTTATATCTTGTCATAACAAAAGAAGCATGGCAGGGGTACATTCCTTCAAGGCTTAAGGGGGAAAAAACAGAATCATATGTACACAGTGGGTCAGTATGGCTTTGGCTCTGAGAATTGAGTCTTACCATAGATGGAATATTAGCAATTTCATCCCAGAAATAGATGCATTTATCACTATCTTTAAAATAGATAATCCTTACTCTGGACAGTACATGCTTTAATGGTTAAAGCAGATTTAAAGTGTATACCTGATAGGCTACAGTATAGACTCTTCTAGTTAGCATAAACCCAATCATGTTTGATGTGTGGCAAAACTAACACAATATTGTAAAGTAATTAACCTCCAATTAAAATAAATAAATTTATATTAAAATAACTCAATCATGTATTAGCTAAATGACTTCTTATTGTAATGGAGAAGGAATGGCAACCCACTCTAGTATTCTTGCCTGGGAAATCCCATAGACAGAAGAGTCTGGCAAGCTATAGTCCATGGGGTGAAAAGTGTAGGATGCTATTTAGCAATTAAACAAAACAATATACCTTAATAGGTGGAATTTTCTTTCCTTATTTCCAAATTTTGATTGCAAACTTTCTGATAGAAAGATTTGATGATTAGTATATTTGCCCCTTAGTGCCAGGGTGGTACTGCCTGCCTGTAGTGGGTTCACTGTGTCCCTCATTGACAAGCTTTTTCATATATATGTATATATATTTTTTCTTAGTTATCCACATTGGGAGTGGAACTAATCAGATACAGTGAACAAACACAAGAAAACATTTTATATGTCGACATTTTATATGCTGACAAGAAAACATTTCATAGGCTACACATATTATCAATTATATCATGTTGTTGAACAAACATTGCAAATGTGTTTTTAGTAATAGTTCTAAAGAAAGCAGTGATACATGTCATGAGTAGATTGATAACTAGGAAAATAATAGTAATACATACTATGAAAATAATAAGCATCTGTAAAATAGGGTGGGAAAAATGCTTATTTCAGAGAGGAGTCAACTAAATAGATCACTTAAAGAGTTATTTTCCCTTATATCTTATAACCAGTTTATCTTTGGGGAGTTTTTTTCTAGGTATGTCTCCACTTCTCCAGAGGCATTGATATAACAGCAATAAGTGTGAGCAGGAGCACAAACATTTCTTGCCTAACCAATAGGAAATCTCAGGCAACCCTGTTATCTGATACTTCTTGGGCTGAGGTATTTAGGTATGCTTGTTCTGACATGATTTGTATAGAGGCCTTGACTCTTTGACTGATGATAGCTGATAGATTTCTGATCATATACTCATGCACTAAGAACCAAAATTCACAAAACACTTTGCAGCCAAGTGTCTTGGTATCTTACTAACATGGATTTATTGACTTTGTAATAAAGAGAGAAAGGGAATTCATCTATTTCTTTATATATAGACAATAAGGTAACATAATATCCCAATAAGCAAAAAACTTCTATATGACAGATATTAAGACAATTTATGACCCCATCCTTCAGAAACTGGTCAATTACAATATTAAAACAAAACCTGGGGGACACAAGTGATTCTTCCCAGAGTGCTCTCATTGAAAGTCTCATTAATTAGGAGTTTTGTAAACACAATGTTAAACCATAAATCATTTTCTTGCAGGCTTTCTGAAAGTCATCTGTATTGTATTTAACATATAGGAGTTACCAGAATAGTTTACTCCTATTTTTATCTTTAAGGCATTTGTTAAACAAGCAAGTGATGCAGCAAGGGGGCCTTGGGGTGTGTTTAGTCTCTAAGTATTGAGGACAGTAGCAAACAAAGGATGCATCCATTAATATGTTGAAGAAATTGAACATGAAAGATTAGGCCAGACCAAGGTCTCTCTAGTTGAGTGGTAATTTTAGGAACACCTGAAAAGTTGGTGACAGGAATTATGAAGGGATTTATGTCAGTTTTTATTGACTGGGGAATTTGATGGCAGATCCAAACAATCATTTAGATAGCCATACTTGGTGACATATTTACTAGGTAATTTTATGTCCATAATGATCATTAATGGCTTAGAGTAAAGCAATAATTTTCAATTTAGAAACAATAACTCAATTTTCATAGGGAGGCAAATATTTAGTAACTAGTCATCTGAACTACCAGGATGGGTCCTACAGTCCTGGTTTGGCTCCTGGATCAGCTGTCTACCACTGTTGTCTTCTCTTCCTGGAATAGGTGCTGTTTCTCCTCTGTTTGAGCACTGATTTAAGTTTAAAGTCAGCAGTTTTCACTGCAGACCAGTCTAATGCAAAGACGCTTTTAACAATAAGAGATGTGAACCCATGAGTCTGTGCCTTTTAATTTGGCAGTGCATGGATTATTTAACAATACCTAATAAGATCCTTTCCAATGTGGCTGCAAAATAATCTTTTATTTGACATATTTTCTAATAAACAAAATCTCCATATTGTAAATCATAATCCTTAAGGCCTTTGTTTCTGGGAAGTTCACCAAGAAATGATTTAACTACCAACTTTTTTCATTTCTTTTAAGTGCCTCAATAAGACCCTGACAATAATACAATATATCTCCCTTGAGTAAGATTGGTTCATATATTCTCTCATCTAATTACATAGGGTGTCCTGTTAATATTTCAGAAGGAGACAGCTGATGTTACCAAAAGGCATAGGCCTAAATTTAAGAAGCACTAGCAGAAGAGCTTTTGCCCATGAGAGATTAAATACTTCTGAAGGTTTTGCCAATTGAGTTTTGACAGTGCCATTAATTCTGTCCACCAGTCCTGAAGATGGGCGGTGATAAGTTCCCTGAAAATACTGCATTATTGGCCACATGTCACAAATAGATTTAATTATTTGTCCTGCAAAATAATTTCCCTGGTAACTGTGTAATTTGGAAGGAATTCCCCAAACAAGAATTATCCTTTCAAATAGCAATTTAACCTTATAGCTGTTCCTTTGCTGTAAGGAAGAGCTTTACCCTCAGTGTGAAAGTATACAGATTGTTACCAAAACATATTTATACTCTTGAGACAGTGGCGTTTGGACAAAGTCCAACTGCTGTATCTCAAAGGGTGCCTTAGGAAGGAGAAAGTGGCCTTGTGACCCATGCAGTGATTTTCCAGGATTATATTTAGGGCAGATAGTAAGACAAGCATATACTTTATGAGCCACCATGGAAGAAAGTTTCCAAACATATAGTTTTCCCCATATAGCCATTTTCTCAAGTGCCCATTGAGTTAAAGATTGTACATACTGGGGTAATGGTTGAACTCCAACAGGCACTATAATCTTTTATTTATTTTGTTTGTTTTACCATTTCATATATATATATATATATATGTGATGGGATCAAAATTCCCTTTTCTTGTTGCCCTATTTGTTTCTCTTCTTCAGTGGCAATTTCCTGAGCCTGCAGATAGAAATCTTCCACTGAATTGGCAAGGTTAACAGAAAGCAGTGGCCATTCTCAAGGCTAGACAGAATGGGTATTTAAAGCTCTCTATTTGGCTAAAGCTGATTTCCTTTAGTTCCATACTTCCAGATTTGGAATGCCCTAGTATTTTAATAATTGCCAGCAGTTTTGGTACATAACACTTAATAACCTGGCAACCTGTTTTCCATTTTTTAATAAGCTGTCCTGAAGAGGTTAAAACTTCTTGTCTCCATAGTATTCCAAAGTCGTCTGCAATTTAAAGGCATAATGACTGTCACATTTGATATATGATCTTTAGCTGGTTGATGAGTTCAAGTTAGAACTATTAATTCAACTTGTGCTGACTCTGTTTTAAAAAAAATAACTTTCACTTATGTTCATTGTGGTTGTTATTGCGTATATATCCGTATATATCTTAGTAATATCCCCAATCATTTTTTAAGTAGGACCAATCTGTAAACCAAAGCAGACTAACATTATCAATAGATTTTTATTGTAAATTATTCCTTAGAGTAAGAAGATAATTGTTAGTAAAATGCAATTTTAGTCATTTCCTTTCCACGGTTCTGGAAGCAAAGTTTCAGGGTTGAGGCTATTTTTGTGACATACAACAATGATAACTAAAATTATGATTAATAACATTAAACTAGAATATGTTTACATTTTAGCAATGTCAGATGATCTGTACTACATATATTAATATCATTTACCCATACAGCATGAGCTTCCATGGTGGCTCAGATGGTAAAAAAGACCGGGGTTCAATCCTGGGTTGGGAAAATCCCCTGGAGAAGGGAGTGGCCACCCAGTCCAGTATTCAAGCCTGGAGAATGTCATGAACAAAGGAGCCTGGTGGGCTACAGTCCCTGGGATCACATGACTGAGCAACTACACACACACACACACCTCTTCTTCCCACGACCCCCCCTATACAATATAACCTGAGAAGATTTAGCACCACTCATTTGACATTGCTTCCCATGTAATTTAACATAGCAAATAAGCCTAATTAAGTTTAATTTCTAGCTTGAATATGCTTCAGGTGCTCTTGAGGAAGTTTTTTGAGAACATCAAAAGGTTTCAAAAACACTTTGCTAAGTAGGAAAATAAATCAGTATAAAACAATACTTATTCACTCAACCAAAGTGACAATAAATGATTTGAAGGGCAAAAAATAAAGTTACAACAGACTATTAAAAAAGTAAAGCAACTTTTCAGTCTGGTATCAATAGCAGATAGATATTTCAAGAAAACGTTGTCACCTAACAGAATATCTAATCCAAGTTTTGCATAAGCTTACTACTAATACCAAAATTCACTTAATTAAATCCATCCCAATACTAGTCAGTCCCATGTGTGTGGGCTAAGTCACTTCAGTCATTTCCTACTCTGTGTGACCCTATGGACTATAGCCCTCCAGGATCCTCTGTCCATGGGGATTCTCCAGTCAAGAATATTGGAATGGGTTGCCATGCCCTGCTCCAGAGGATCTTCCCAAACCACGGGTCAAATCCATGTCTCCTGTATCAGCAGGCAGATTCTTTACCACTGAGCCAATAAGAATGTTCACCTGTTAAGATATACCTATTTAATTAAACCAAAAAAATATTAACTTGTTTACACTCATTAAAGATTAATCTGAAATCACCTGATCCTTTACAAAATTCAGGTTCATTTTGATTACATTTATAAATACATAACTTTTAAACACTTATTTTAAGTAAATTAAAAATTTCTCTTTTACAAATTAATTTTTCTAAGACCATCTGAAGGCAAAGAGGTATCATATTTCTAATATACACACATGCATGTAAACAGACACAACCAAAGAACTCATAGCCTTATTTTAAAACTTAGTCATAAATCAGGCATTACAATGTAAACTCACTGGTTTGTAAATAAAAACTGGAATAAGTTAAATTAATTTTTTTGAGTTTAAAGACACCTCTTATCCTACCCCTCTTTTTTTCAGTTTTGGATTTTACTGAGTGAGCAAAGGCTATTGTCTCAGGCAATATGGTCTATGTTTACAGTTCAAGGACATAATAAAATTGCAACCTTAAGTTTTCTCCTAGGAGTATATTTGTTCCCTTAGGGTAAGAATTTTGAAAGGATCAAGTCAGTTTTTATTTATCCCTAGTTTGTATGTGCAGAAATCAGTTTGAGAATGTCTCAGTTTCTCCTGCCAGGTTTTAGAAACCATACTGGTGGCTCAGAGCAATGGGTGACCAGTCCTTATGTGTGTATGTCCCAGGATCCAGGAGAAGCCATATATTACTTACAGTGTCATGATGAGATTCCAATTCTCAGACATCTTTTCTTGGTCCCTGGTCACCTGAGAACACCTTGTGACTGGTAATGTCCCTTCTTTTCATATTTGAATAGATTAAGTCTCTCCTTTGCACCTAAACATTTTGTTCAGCCCATAATTATATAAATTTTTCCAATCTTAAGCTAGATTTTTAAAAGTCAACCAATCCAGTTTTCCCCAGAATTTCTTTTCAGTCTTTTCTGCTTTGTAGTTCTTCCAAGTTCCTGGCTAGGAATGTGGTCCTATGTCCCTTTTACCTGGGAAAGGTCAGAGTATCCCCTTAAGACTCCAAGTCTTAAGATAACGGCTCAAATAAAACTCACAGGCCATCTACTTAAGATAATGAGGTCCTGATTTCAGAAGAAATTTACCAAAGCACCTGGAGTGCTGTTAAGCTCGGAGGGCAGAGTGGATGCTCAAGGGACTCATGCTTAGAGCAGGGCACCAGTCCAAAGCAGACTCCAGGTGAACTTGGTAGGTTTCTTTGACATACTGCAAAGTACAGCAAACCATGCTGATGCCCTGTTCTCCCCACCCCCACCTTTCTAGCAGCAGGCTGGTGGACTCTTTTTTAAAAACTGTTTAATTGATTAAGCATTAGTCAATGTTTTGACTAAGTTTGGTCCACCTTCTTTGAGTCCCTGAGGTGATAGAAATAATAATAAAAAAATCTTTAATAAGAATGAAGGAGAATTTTATTTGAGCGAAACTGAGGACTGTAGTCTGGGATATAACCACTCAGATAGCTCCAAGGAACTACTCTGGAGAAGTATGATATTCAACACAGTTTTATATCTTGTTAGAACAAAGAACATCACATAGAACAGAAGTGCATTTTCCAAGTTTTCAAAAAAATAAAGAAAAAAAAGAAAGACAGATTAGCATGTACACAGTGATCAGTATGGCCTTGGTACCTGAGAAGGAAGCCTTATCATGAAGGTGTACTAACCCTGGGATCCCCAGGATGGAGGTTTCTCTGTATCTTCAGAATCCATACTCTTTACTTCTGTACAACATATCCTTTTCTTTAATGGTTAAAATAAGTATGCGATGAGTGATTGATAGGCCATAAGACAGGCTTTAAGATGGTAGGGACTGAGAGAGGGCATCAGAGGGCAGACAGATGGAAACCACAATCATAGACAACTAGCCAATCTGGTCACAGGGACCACAGCCTTGTCTAAGTGAATGAAACCAAGCCATGCCATGTGGGTCCACCCAAGAGAGACGGGTCATAGTGGAGATGTATGACAGAATGTGGTCCACTGGAGAAGGGAATGGCAAACCACTTCAGTATTCTTGCCTTGAGAACCCCATGAACAGCATGAAAAGGCAAAAAGATAGGACACTGAAAGGTGAACTCCACAGGTCGGTAGGTGCCCAATATGCTGCTGGTTATCAGTGGAGAAATAACTCCAGAAAGAATCAAGGGGTGAAGCCAAAGCAAAAACAACACCCAGTTGTAGATGTGACTGGTGATAGAAGCAATGTTTGATGCTATAAAGAGCAATATTGCATAGGAACCTGGAATATTAGGTCCATGAATCAGGGCAAATTGAAAGTGGTCAAATGGGATGGCAAGAGTGAACATCCACATTCTAGGAATCAGCAAACTAAGATGGACTGGAATGGGTGAATTTAACTCAAATGACTATTATACCTACTACTGTGGGCAGGAATCCCGTAGAAGAAATGGAGTAGCCATCATGGTCAACAAAAGAGTCTGAAATTCAATACTTGGATACAGTCTCAAAAGTGACAGAATCATCTTTGTTCATGTCCAAGGCAAACCATTCAGTATCATGGTAATCCAAGTCTGTGCCTCAACCAGTAACACTGAAGAAGCTGAACATTTCTATGAAGACATACAAGACCTTCTAGAACTAACACTCCAAAAAAGATATCCTTTTCATTTTAGGGGACTGGAATGCAAAGGTAGGAAGTCAAAGAACACCTGGAGTAACAGGCAAATTTGGCCTTGGAGTAAGGAAGAATGAAGTAGGGTAAAGACTAATAGAGTTTTGCCAAGAGAACACACTGGTCATAGCAAATACCCTCTTCCAAAAACACAAGAGGAGACTCTACACATGGACATCACCAGATGGTAAACAGCAAAATCAAACTGATTATATTCTTTGCAGCCAAAGATGGAGAAGCTCTATACATTCACCAAAAACAAGACCAGGAACTGACTGTGGCTCAGATCATGAATACCTTATTGCCAGATTCAGACTGGAATTGAAGAAAGTGGAGGAAACCCCTACACCATTCAGGTATGACATAAATCAAATCCCTTATGACTATGCAGTAGAAATGAGAAATAGATATAAGGGACTAGATCTGACAGATTGCCTGATGAACTATGGATGGAGGTTCATGACATTGTACAGGAGACAGGAATCAAAACCATTCCCAAGAAAAAGAAATACAAAAAAGCAAAATGGCTGTCTAAGGAGGCCTTAAAAATAGCTATGAAAAAAAGGAAGGTGAAAAGCAAAGGAGAAAAGGAAAGACATACCCATTTGAATGCAGAGTCCCAAAGAATAGCAAGGATAGATAAGAAAGCCTTCCTTTCATAGTGATCAGTGCAAAGAAGTAGAGGAAAACAATAGAATGGGAAAGAAATGGCAACCCACTCCAGTGTTCTTGCCTGGAGATACCAGGGAGACGGTGGAGCCTGGTGGGCTGCCGTCTATGGGGTCACACAGAGTTGGACACGACTGAAGCGACTTAGTAGCAGTAGCAGCAGCAGAGATCTCTTCAAGAAAATTAGATATACCAAGGGAATATGTCATGCAAAGATGGGCTCCATAAAGGACAGAAATGGTAGGGACCTAACAGAAGCAGAAGATATTAAGAAGAGGTGGCAATGTGTACCCCAGTGTTCATCTCAGCACTGTTTATAATAGCCAGGACATGGAAGCAACCTAGATGTCAATCAGCAGATGAACAGATAAGAAAGCTGTGGTACATATACACAAAGGAGTATTACTCAGTCATTAAAAAGAATTTATTTTAATCAGTTCTAATGAAGTGGATGAAACTGGAGCCTATTATACAGAGTGAATTAAGCCAGAAAGAAAAATACCAATACAGTATACTAATGAATATATATGGAATTTGAAAGATGGTAACAATAACCCTGTATGTGAGACAACAAAA
Organism: Procapra przewalskii; assembly: GCA_006410515.1. Classification (NCBI taxonomy): domain Eukaryota; kingdom Metazoa; phylum Chordata; class Mammalia; order Artiodactyla; family Bovidae; genus Procapra; species Procapra przewalskii. Next base: position 947,679 of record SJYF01000460.1, read on the forward strand.
GAGACACAGATATATAGAATGGGCTTTTGGACTCTGTGGGAGAGGGAGAGAGTGGGATGATTTGGGAGAATGGCACTGAAATATGTATTATACCATATATGAAACAAATCACCAGTCCAGGTTCGATGCATGACACTGGATGCTTGGGGCTGGTGCACTAGGATGACCCAGAAGGATGGTACGGGGAGGGAGGAGGGTTCAAGATGAGGAATATGTGTATACCTGTGGTGGATTCATGTTGATGTATGACAAAACCAATACAATATTGTAAAGTAATTAACCTCCAGTTAAAATAAATAAAAGAAGAGGTGGCAAGAAAACACAGAAGAACTGTACAAAAAAGATCTTCACGATCAAGATAATCACAATGGTATGATCACTCACCTAGAGTCAGACATCCTGGAATGTGAAGTCAAGTGGGCCTTAGAAAGCATCACTACGAACAAAGCCAGTGGAGGTGATGGAATTCCAGTTGAGCTAGTTCAAATCCTGAAAGATGATGCTGTGAAAGTGCTTCACTCAATATGCCAGCAAATTTGGAAGATTGAGCAGTTGCCACAGGACTGAAAAAATTCAGTTTTCATTGCAATTCCAAAGAAAGGCAAGGCCAAAGATTGCTCCAACTATCACACAATTGCACTCATCTCACACAATAGTAAAGTAATGCACAAAATTCTCCAAGTCAGGCTTCAGCAGTATGCGAACCGTGAACTTCCAGATGTTCAAGGTTTTAGAAAAGGCAGAGGAACCAGAGAACAAATTGCCAACATGTGCTGGATCATGGAAAAAGGAAGAGAGTTCCAGAAAAACTATTTCTGTTTTATTGACTATGCCAAAGCCTTTGACTGTGTGGATCACAATAAACTGTGAAAAATTCTGAGAGAGTTGGCAATTCCAGACCACCTGACCTGCCTCTTGAGAAATCTGTATGCAGGTCAGGAAGCAACAGTTAGAACTGGACATGAAACAACAGACTGGTTCCAAATATGAAAAGGAGTCCATCAAGGTTGTATATTGTCACTCTGCTTATTTAACTGATATGCAGTGTACATCATGAGAAACGCTGGTCTGGATGAAGTACAAGCTGAAATCAACATTGCTGGGAGAAATATCAATGATCTCAGATATGCAGATGACACCACCCTTATGGCAGAAAGTAAAGAAGAACTAAAGAACCTTTTGATAAAAGTGAAAGAGGAGAGTGAAAAAGTGGGCTTAAAGCTCAACATTCAGAAAATGAAGATCATGGCATCTGGTCCCATCACTTCATGGTAAATAGATGGAAACAGTGGAAACCGTGGCCTGACTTTGTTTTTCTGGGCTCCAAAATCACTGCAGATGGTGTTTGCAGCCATGAAATTAAAAGACGCTTACTCCTTGAAAGGGAAAGTTATTACCAACCTAGACAGAATATTAAATAGCAGAGATGTTACTTTGTCAACAAAGGTCTGTCTAGTCAAGGCTATGGTTTTTCCTGTGGTCATGTATGGATGTGAGAGTTGGACTATAAAGAAAGCTGAGCACCGAAGAACTGATGCTTTTGAACTGTGGTGTCGGAGTAGACTCTTGACAGTCCCTTGGACTGCAAGAAGATCCAACCAGTCCATCTTAAGGGAGATCAGTTGTGGGTTTTCATTAGTAGGACTGATGCTGAAGCTGAAACTTCAATACTTTGGCCACTTGATGCGAATAGCTGACTCATTTGAAAAAACCCTGATGCTGGGAAAGTTTGAGGGCAGGAAGAGAAGGGGATGACAGAGGATGAGATGGTTGGATGGCATCACTGACTCAATGGACATGGGTTTTGGTGCCCTCTGGGAGTTGGTGATGGAGACGGAGGCCTGGCATGCTGCGGTTCATTGAGTCGCAAAGAGTCGGACACGACTGAGTGACTGAACTGAACTGAAGACAGATTGTGCTAGTTAGCATAAAGTTCAAGCCAAGCCATGTATAAGCCAAGCAACCTCAATATGTGAAAATTTCTTTCATCACTACTAACCTTATTTTATTCCGATTAGTGTAGCATATGTTAAACTTCAGCATCTATGTAATACCTTATTGTTATCTTATAGAGAACTTATAGATAGGCAGTTTTGTGAATATAAATCAGACCACTTAAGAAATGCCAAATCCTGACGCTCACTTGGCCAAATATTAATATTCTTTAAAGTTGGAATTTATTACTCTTCATCCTCTTTCTCTTGGATCTGTTCTCTCAATTGATGTGGACTTGTTCTTGGTTTTTGCAAGAAAGAACCCTTTGAATAAAAATATTACCTGTTTTCTCCTTATCTTGGAGAATTATAGTTAATGAAGCTTCTACTTAGCTTTGAGACATTATTTTTTTTTAATTTCCTTGCTTATCCATCTTTATCTTAAGGGCCGGGATATAATTTAGCTTCTTCTGTAACTAATGAAAATTTGCAGATTTTATTCATGTCTGCCACTACTTCTATTTGCTTTTTTTCCCCATAAATGTGAATCGGGTGTTTTCTATCTACCACACATTATGTTAGATGTTGTAAAGAGAACAATAAAAGGCTAATTTTGTAATGTCTTTGAGTATGCATTTGAAGAATGAGATATGTAATAAAAAGTAAAAATATATTTTTGCAGATAATAAAAAGTTTAATGTAGAAAAATAAGGCAAATAAAAATTTAGATAAGATGGAAAGTTTAGAGGAGACTCTGAAGATTTTAGATATGTGTGAAAACCAGT
>SJYF01000460.1:1023840-1035750 GCA_006410515.1 Procapra przewalskii
TTTTGCTCTAATGCTCTTATATACAAGTAGGCTCTGTTTTTGCATTATTTCCAATATGAAAAGTGTAAGAACACACTTGTACTTCGAAAATTCTTCAAAAAATAAAATTGGGGTGCACAACTTACACAAATCTCACTGTGGAAGAGGGAAAAAATTTCTGTCCATGCCAAAGTGTCTACCAGGAACAATCAAATCACACATACCTGTTGCTACTAGATCACAGATTACAACTTATTTTCAGCCTGTGATGGGATGAATATATCAGTACAGAGGAGGCATGGTAAAGATCTAAACCACTGGATTTTGTCTGCAATACAAGTCAGGCAAAAATATTATGCAAGAGTTGTGTGGACTTGATAGGAAAACCATATTCCAGCTATTAGATTGCTAACGATGTGAAGCACCTGGGATGTGTTATTACTTTTAAGAGTTATGGTAGGAACTAGATATGTAAAATATTATGATACAATAAAATTTATGTTTATTTCTTCCTTTCTTAAAAATTGTAATGAATGTCCATGGAGAATTATATTTTAAATCTCTGAAAATGTAAAAAAGAAGATTGGTGAATGGCCAGTGTATCTTTTGTGGATAAATGTTACAATCTGCCTTTAAGGTGTGCTCTATCCATCCACATGCTAATTGTACAGATTTAGATATTTTTCAATAACTCTAGCTTACAAATAACCTACACATGAAATTTATTTTTCATGCTTGAGAATTGACTAGAACTACCTGAGTATGAGGATTCTTTTATAGGCATTTTCTCCTTGGAAGCTGAGAATCAAGCGTATTTTGTGCTTGAGGAGTGTACAGGCCTCTCGTGCTTTTAAAATCACAAAAGAGAAAGGCTACACATTGCTCTTGAAAAAATGTTATAATATAGCCATCATTTCCATTTAATCTTACGTTGGAGATTAGGTATTTTGGATCAATTCAAACCATAATGGCTTATGTTCACAGTTTACTGACATAATTAATAGACTGTGACAGGGAAGTTTCTGAGCAAAAATTCTAAGACTTCATTAGAACATAAACCACTTTGAGGATTTGAATAGATCATTGAGCCATCTTCCTAATAAATGCAGGGATGTATACATCTGATCATATATTCAATTTCCAGTGTTTTACAAAAGTCTATATACAAAATCTGTATCAGTTAGAGTTCTCCAGGGAAATAAACATGGATATAAATAGATGCATAGAGTAATCCAAATCTATGACCTAACCCCTAATGCTGAAGAATCTGAAGTTGAACAATTCTATGAAGACCTACAAGAACTTCTAGAACTAGCACCCCCAAAAAATGTCTTTTTCATCATAAAGGACTGGAATGCAAAAGTAGGAAGTCAAGAGATACCTGAAGTAAGAAGCAAGTTAGGACTTGAAGTAAAAAATGAATCAAGGCAATGGCTAACATATTTTTACCAAGGAAACACACTGGTCATAAAAAGCACCCTCTTCCAACAACACAAGAGATGATTCTACAAGTGGACATCACCAGATGGTCAACACTGAAATCAGACTGATTATATTCTTTGCAGCCAAGGATGGAGAAGCTCTATACAGTCAGCAAGAACAAGACTGGAAGCTGACTGTGGCTCAGATCATGAACTCCTTATTGTTAAATTCAGACTTAGGTTGAAGAAAGTAGGGACAACCACTAGGCCATTCAGGTGTGACCTGAATCAAATCCCTCACCACTATATAGTGGAAGTGACAAATAAAATCAAGGGATTAGATCTGATAGGTTGCATGAAGAACTATGGATAGAGATTCATATTTTTCAGGAGGCGGCAATCAAAACCATCCTCAAAGAAGAAATAAAAAAAGACAAAATGGTTGTCTGAGGAGACCTTACAAATAGTTGAGAAAATATGAGAAGCAAAAGGCAAAGGAGAGAAGGAAATATATCCATCTGAATGCAGCGTTCCAAAGAGTATCAAGGAGAGATAAGAAAGCCTTCCTAAGAAATGAATGCAAAGAAGCAGAGGAAAACAATAGAATGGGAAATGACAGAGATTTCTTCAAGAAAATTAGAAATACCAAGGGAATATTTCATGCAAACATGGGCAAATTAAAGGACAGAAATGGTATGGACCTAAGAGAAGCAGAAGATAATAAGTGGCAAGAATACACAGAAGAACTATTTTTTAAAAAATGATAATGATCCAGATAACCATGATGGTGTGATCACTCACCTAGAGCCAGACATCCTGGAATGCAAAGTCAAATGGGCATTAGGAAGCATCACTATGTACAGAGCTCATAGAGGTGACAGATTTCCAGTTGAGCTATTTCAAATCCTAAAAAAATGATGCCATGAAAGTGTTGCACACAATATGACAGCAATTTGGGAAAACTCAGCAGTGGCCACAGGATGGGAAAAAGTCAGTTTTCATTCAAATCCCAAAGAAAGACAATGCCAAAGACTGTTCAAACTACCACACAATTGCACTCATCTCATACTCTAGCAAAGTACTGCTCAAAATTCTTCAAGCCAGTCTTCAACAGTACCTGAACTGAGACCTTCCATATGTTCAAAATGGATTTAGAAAAGGCAAAGGAACCAGAGATCACGTTGCCAACATCTGTTGGGTCATAGAAAAAACAAGAGAATTCCAGAAAAGTGTCTACTTGTTCTTCATTGACTAGGCTAAATCTTTGACCGTGTGGATCACAACAAACTGTGGAAAATCCTTCAAGAGATGGGAATACCAGACTACCTTACCTGACTCCTAAGAAATATGTATGCAGGTTAAGAAAAAAAAGTTAGAATCAAACATGGACCAATGGACTGGTTCCAAATTGGGAAAGGGGTATGTCAAGGCTATATATTGTCAGCTTGCTCATTTAATATATATGCAGAGTATATCATGCAAAATGCCAGACTGGATGAAGCACAAACTGAAATCAAGATTGCCAGGAGAAATACCAGTTACTTCAGATAGGCAGAGGGCACCACCATTATGGCAGAAAGTGAAGAACTAAGAACCTCTTGATGAAAGTTTAAGAGGAGAGTAAAAAATCTGGCTTAAAACTGAACATTCAAAAAACAAAAATCATGGCATGTGGTCCCATCACTTCATGGTAAATAGATGGGGAAACAATGAAAACAGTAACAGACACTATTTTCTTGGACTTCCCAAATCACTGAAAATGGTGACTGCTACCATGAAATTAAAAGACACTTTCTCCTTGGAAGAAAAGCTATCACAAAACTAGAATGGCATATTAAAAAGCAGCAGAGACATTACTTTAGTTAGAAAGCTACATCTAATCAAAGCATTGTTGTTTTTTTTTTTTTCAAGTAGTGATGTATGGATTTGAGAGCCGGACTACGAAGAAGGCTGAGTGCCAAAGAATTGATGCTTTTGATGAGCCAAAGATGGTGTTGGGAAAGAGTCTTGAGAGTCCTTGGATTTCAAGGGAATCAAATGAGTCAATCCTAAAGTAAATCATTCCTGAATTGGAAAGACTGGTGTTGAAGCTGAAACTCAAATATTTTGGCCACCTGATATGAAGAACTGACACACTTGAAAAGACCGTGGTGCTGGGAAATATTGAAGGTAGGAGGACAAGGGGACAACAGCATGAGATTGGATGTCGTCACTGACTTGATGAACATAAATTTGAGCAAGCTCTGGGAGTTGGTGATGGACAGGGAAACCTGATATGCTGCAATCCATGGGGTCACAAAAAGTTGGACATGACTGAGAGACTGAACTGAGCTGATGGACTTGAGTTGGCAAACAAAATCCAAATCCTTGAGAGAGGCCAGCAGGCTGGTGTCCCAGTAGACCAGGTGTTGCAGTTAACATCTGACAACCAACATAATTTTCTATTTATGGTAGAGGTTTGTCATTTTGTTCTACTCAGGCCTTCAGTTGATTGGATGATGCCCATCTACATCATAATGGGTTATTTTCCTTCCTTTACTTCACTGTGGTTCAGTACAGTTCAGTGGCTCAGTCATGTCTGACTCTGTGACCCTGTGGATTGTAGCACGCCAGTCCTCCATGTCCATCACTGGCTCCTGGAATTTAATCAAACTCATGTCCATTGAGTCGTTGATGCCGTTCAACCATCTCAGGCTTGCCAATCCCTTCTCCTCCTGCCTTCAACCTTTCCCAGCTTCAGGGTCTTTTCAAATGACTCAGAACCTCACATCTGATAGCCAAGTACTGGAGTTTCAGCTTCAACATTGGTCCTTCCAATGAATACAGGAATATTCAACATTCCATTGAATATTCCATTCAATAGTCAACAGAATATTCCAATGAATATTGAAATCAGGACTGATTCCTTTTAGGATGGACTGGTTGCATCTCCTTACAGTCCAAGGGACTTTCAAGTGTCTTCAACACCACAGTTCAAAAGCATCAATTCTTTGGCTCTCAGCTTTCTTTATAGTCTAACTCTCATATCCATACATGACTACTGGATAAACCATAGCCTTGTCTAGATGGACATTTGTTGGCAAAGTAATGACTCTGCTTTTTAATATGCTGTCCAGGTTATGAAAAGATAACTTTTCTTCCAAGGAGCAAGTGTCTTTTAATTACATAGTTGCAGTCACCATCTTTAGTAATTTTGGAGCACAAAAAACAAAGTCAGCCACTGTTTCCCCATTTATTTTCCACGAAGTAATGGGAACAGGTGCCATGATCTTAGTATTCTGAATGTTGAGATTTAATCCAACATTTTCACTCTCCTGTCTCACTTTCATCAAGAGACTCTTTAGTTCTTCCTCACTTTCTGCCAGGTGTGTGATATCATCGGCATATCTGAGGTTATTGATATTTCTCTCATCAATATAAGTTAAATATGCAGGTGACAGTATACAGCCTTGACACACTCATTTTCCTATTTGGAACCAGGCTATTGTTCCATGTCCAGTTCTAACTGTTGCTTCCTCACATGCATACCGATTTCTCAAGAAGCAGGTCAGGTGGTATTTCCATCTCTGTCAGAATTTTCCACAGTTTGTTGTGATATGCACAGTCAAAGGTTTGGTATAGTCAATAAAACAGAAATAGATGTTTATCTGGAACTCTCTTGCTTTTTTGATGATCCAGTGGATGTTGGCAATTTGATCTCTGGTTCCTCTGCCTTTTTTAAAACTAGCTTGAACATCTGGAAGTTTACTGTTCACATATTGTTGAGGCCTGGCTTGGAAAATTTTGAGCATTACTTTCCTAGTGGGTGACATGAGTGCAATTGTGCAGTAGTTTGAGCATTCTTTCCCGTTACCTTTCTTTGGGATTGGAATTAAAACTGACCTTTTCCAGTCCTGTGGCCACTGCTGAGGTTTCCAAATTTGCTGGCATGTTGAGTGCAACACTTTCAAAGCATCATCTTTTAGGATTTGAAATAGCTCAACAGGAATTCCATCACCTTCACTAGCTTTGTTCGTAGTGATGCTTCCTAAGGCCCACTTGACTTCACATTCCAGGATATCTGGCTCTAGGTAAGTGACTACACCACTGTGATTTTCTGGCTCATCCAGAAATTTTCTATACAGTTCCTCTGTGTATTCTTGCCACCTCTTCTTAATATCTTCTGCTTCTGTTAAGTCCATATCATTTCTGTCCTTTATTGTGCCCATCTTTGCATGAAATGCTCCTGTTGTATCTCTAATTTTCTTGACAAGGTCTTCAGTCTTTCCCATTCTGTTGTTTTCCCCTGTTTCTTTGCACTGATTGCTGAAGAAGGCTTTCTTATCTCTCCTTGCTATTCCTTGGAATTCTGCATTCGGATGGGTATATCTTTCCTTTTCTCCTTTGCTTTTCACTTCTCTTCTTTTCACAGCTGTCTGTAAGGCCTCCTCAGGCAGCCATTTTGCTTTTTTGCGTTTCTTTTTCTTGGAGATGGTCTTGGTCCCTGTTTCCTGTAGAATGTCGTGAACCTCTACCATAGTTCATCAGGCATTCTGTCTATCAGGTCTAGTCCCTTAAGTCTATTTCTCACTTCCACTGTATAATTGTAAGGGATATGATTTAGGTCATACCTGAATGGTCTAGTGGTTTTCCCTACTTTCTTCAATTAAGTCTGAATTAGGCACTAAGGAGTTCATGATCTGAGCCAATATCAGCTTCTGGTTGTTTTTGCTGACTGTATAGAGCATCTCCATCTTTGGCTTCAAAGAATATAACCAGTCTGATTTGGGTGTTGACCATCTGGTGATGTCTTCTCTTGTGTTGTTGGAAGAAGGTGTTTGCTATGACCAGTGTATTTTCTTGCCAAAACTCTATTAGCCTTTGCCCTGCTTCATTCTGTATTCCAAGGGCCAATTTGCCTGTTACTCCAGGTGTTTTTTGTCTTCCTACTTTTGAATTCTAATTCCCTATAATGAAAAAAAATCTATTTTGGGATGTTAGTTCTATAAGGTCTTGTAGGTCTTCATAGAACCATTCAACTTAAGCTTCTTTAGCATTACTGGTCAGGGCATACACTTGGATTACCATGATAGTGAATTGATTGCCTTGGAAAGGAACAGAGATTATTCTGTTGTTTTTGAGATTGCATCCAAGTACTGTATTTCAGACTCTTTTGTTGACTATGATGGCTAATCCATTTATTCTAAGAGATTCTTGCCCACAGTAGTAGATATAATGGTCATCTGAGTTAAATCTAACTGTTCCAGTCCATTTTAGTTTGCTGATTTCTAAAATGTCAACATTCACTCTTGCCATCTCATTTGACCACTTCCAATTTGCCTTGATTCATGGACCTAACATTCCAGGTTCCTATGTAATATTGCTCTTTACAGCATTGAACATTGCTTCCATTACCAGTCACATCCACAACTGGATGTTGTTTTTGCTTTGGCTTCATCTCTTCCTTCTTTCTGGAGTTATTTCTCCATTGACCTTCAGTAGCATGTTGGGTACCTACCGACCTGGGGAGTTCATCTTTCAGTGTCCTATCTTTTTGCATTTTCATACTGTTCATGGAATACTCAAGGCAAGAATACTGAAATGGTTTGCCATTTCCTTCTCCAGTGGACCACATTTTCTCAGAACTCTCCACTGTGACCTGTCTCTCTTGGTGGCCCTACATGGCTTGGCTCATAGTTTCACTGACTTAGACAAGGCTGTGGTCCATGTGATTAGATTGGTTAGTTTTCTGTGATTGTGGTTTTCAGTCTGTCTGCCCTCTGATGGGGCCACTTCCCTTGTGGCTCAGACAGTAAAGCATCTGCCTGCAATGCGGGAGACCTGAGTTCAATTCCTGGGTCGGGAAAATCCCCTGGAGAAGCAAATGGCAATCCACTCCAGCACTCTTGCCTGGAAAATCCCATGGACGGAGGAGCCTGATAGGCTACAGTCCATGGGATCGCAAAAAAGTGGGACATGACTGAGCAAGAGGCTAACAGATGCTTCTTGATGGGAGAGACTGACTTAGGGGGAAACTTGGTCTTGTTCTGAGGGGTGGGGCTATGCTCACTAAATCGTTAATCCAATTTTCTATTGATGGGTAGAGCTGTGTTCCCTCCTTGCTATTTTCCTGGACCCAATCTATGGTAGAAGGCTTTCCTGGTGGCTCAGAGGTTAAAGCATCTGCCTCCACTGTGGGAGACCCGGGTTCGATCCCTGGGTCGGGAAGATCCCCTGGAAAAGGAAATGGCTATCCACTCCAGTATTCTTGCCTGGAGAATCCCATGGATGGAGAAGCCTAGTAGGTTACAGTCCACGGGGTCGCAAAGAGTCGAACACAACTGAGCTACTTCACCTTACCTCACCTTACCTAATCTATGGTGGAGGTAATGAAGATAATGGTGACCTCCTTGAAAATATCGCACACATGTACACATGTACTGCTACACTCAGTGCCCCCAACCCTGCAGCAGGCCACGACCAACCCATGCCTCCACTGGGGACTCCTGGACACTCACAGGCAAGTCTAGGTCAGTCTCTTGTATGGTGACTGCTCCTTTTTCCTGGGTCCTGGTGCATACAAGGTTCTATTTGTGCCCTCCAAGAGTCCATTTCCCAGTCCTGTGTAAGTTCTGCCAGCTCTGTGGTGGGATTAATGGCAACCTCCTCAAAGAGGGCTTATGTCATACCCAAGTCTGCTGCACCCAGAGCCCCATTGCTGTGGCAGCCCCCTGCTGACCTGTGCCTCCACTGGAGATCCTCAGACACAGTTCTGTTTCAGTTTCTGTGGGGCCCCTGGGTCCTGGTGCACACAAAATTTGTTTGAGCCTTCTGAGTGTCTCTGGCAGGAATGGGGTTTGATTCTAAATGTGAATTCATCCCTCCTACCATCTTGCTGGGGCTTCTCCTTTGCCCTTGGGCGTGGGGTATCTCCTGAAAGCTGCTCCTGTGCCTACTGTCTTACTGGTGTTTCTCTGACTTTGGGCACAGGGTTATCTCCTCTCAGCTGCTTGCTCCAGCGCCATGCTTCATTTATTAAATGTTATGGCTTCACCTATTTGATGTTAATTCCATCCACAAATAACCTTACAAAAACACCCAGAATGAGTTTTGACTCATATCTGAGTCAAATATTTGAGCACCAACTCAAATTGACACATCAAATTAATGACCATTAAATCCACCCATTTTCTAGTTGTCACCATAGTGAAGTTGCTCAGTTGTGTCCGACTCTTTGCTATCCCATGGACTGTAGCCTACCAAGTTCCTCTGTCCATGGGATTTTCCAGGCAATAGCACTGGAGTGGATTGCCATTTCCTTCTCCAGGGGATATTCCTGACCCAGGGATCAAACCCAGGTCTCCCGCATTGTAGACAGACGCTTTACCACCAGGGAAGTATGGCTTTTAAATATTTATTTATTGTCAGATTTTAGTTGTGGCATGCAGCCTTTCGAGTTGTGGCACTCTGGCTTTGTTACCCCACACTATGTGAGACCTTAGTTTTCTGGAATGGATTAAACCCATGGCACCTGCATTGCAAAGTGAATTCTTAACTGCTGGACTGCCAGTGAAGTTCCACACCCATATGTCTTTAATCACCAGATAAAGACAATACAGTAATGCTTTGCCTAATATGGTAAAACTTTCCTGGAGACGAACAAAAGCATACTAATGGCATTTAAATATGATTTAAATTCAATACATGTATGTTACATAATAAGTGGAATAAAAAGGAAAGAGAAAAAATATGCTTGCTTAATATATACAAACAATTATACTAGTAATAGAATAAGGAAGAGACACACAACAACTGCACCCCTCTTTTCTGCAGCTGATCATATAGTTATAGCTGATGTTTATAACTACATTTTTCTACTACCCATTATGTATCCCCTTTGACCTCAATAAGCACCTCAGTTAGTCATGCTCTGTAACCTTAGACAACCAGTCACTTTACTAAATATAATATCTCCCAGTTAGGTATAAGAATTAAATGTGATAATGAATGTAAGGCATATAAAAAGATACATTTTATGCTCTCATTCAGCCTCGAGAGTAGTTATAAAATTAAACATTAAATGAATAAACATATATATAACACTACATAATTAAAATATTCTTAATAAAAATAAAGTGAAGCATCTAATTAAATGGAGAAATTGTTCTGAGCAAGTAACATTTAAGAAGAAATAAGATTTGAATGGAAATTAGGTAAAGAGCTAAGAAGAAAACCATTACAGTAAAATGAACCATATATAAGATCCTAATGTGGAAAAGAACCTAACAGATTTAAGGAATTGAAACATATATCTCTTGAGAGCATAAAACTAAAATTATTCTGACTCACAATAACACTAACTGGTTGTGATGAATAACTATGTGTATATTGACTAGGCTATTCAATCAAATATTCAATTGAACCGAGTATTCAATCAAAACCAAAATGTAAATATATGTTGTTATTTAAACTGTGCTGAGGTAAAACATGTTGAAGCTTTCTCTTTACTACGTTTAAAATATACAAACAAAACTGTGCTGAAGTGAAAGGGGGTTTAATTCACTATTTAAGAATTAGAAATTTCCACAACAATCTTTATGTTTACCTTTAATGATTATACTAATGCCAAACCTCTTTATAGGATAAAAGAGGCATACTCTTGATTATCTTGCAACTTTAGTAGTCCTCAAGGTTATAATCACTCTGATATATCTTAAACCTGGAGAAATGCCCCAATCTTTAGCACATCCTATATTTTATGCTTGTCTAAGATACTGTTCAGAACCTATTACACTAAGTCCCTTACATACGAGCATTCAAGTTGCGAACTTTCAAAAATGCAAACATGCATTGGCAAGTCTGTAGGTTAGTTTACGTGTCTGGTGAACATTGTTGCGTGTGTACCCCCTCTATAAGTGGCTGTGCTTTCTTGTACTTTACTCTGAAGTAGTCTACCCAGTACAGTATGACAGCAGCTTTATCTCAGGCGCAGGATGTCTGGAAGCAAGCATAAAAGCAGCAGTGACATAGCTGGTATTGCTCAAGAACTGAAGAGATTCATGATTCAGAGAATGGCACGGGGATTTTCTTTATTTGAGGAGGCACTGTTAGTTGCAAGACACAAGATGTGAGTGTAGAACAGTGTGGGAAGGCTGCAGCAGCAGTTTAGAATGCAATCCAGTGTTACCCATCATCTACGGTGAGAAAAACAAGAGCTAAAAATACTACCCAAACATCACTGGATCCTTTTTTTAAGAGTAGGAAGAACTGAATCCAGTAAGGAACCAGAATCTATGCCATCAGTGTCAGGCACGAGTGAAACTCCTCCTTGCCCTCCGTCTCCTATTGCTGATGATCCTTCAGCTCTACCATCTCTCACCACTTCCTTCTCCTCCAGTTAGTAATTCTTTTTGCCTGTTCAGTTGATACCGGTCCCTATATACCAACTGCTATACTGTACTGCTGCACTTTTCAAGGTATTAACTATAAGATTAAAATGTCTTCTGTAATTTTTGTGTTTGTTTTTTTATATATTATTTTTACAAAAAAGGATTATAAACGTATTATAGTACTATATAGCTAACTATGTTAGTTGTATAACTAAGAATAACTTTGTTGAGCTCATTTGCAAATTGGATTTACAAACATGCTATTAGAACAGAAGTCATCTGCATGTAGGGAACTTGCTGTATCTGCACTTGCCCTCACTTTGTTAGTAGGCAAGTGGAATTCCATTTTACTCCAGAAAGACAAAGACACCTAGGTCTTAGAGAAAATAAAGTCCTACACAGCCCTAAGGGTTGAATCATGATTAGTTGAAGCCAGTAATAATAATCCTATTTTATATGTTCAGTGGTTAATCTAATGGTACTTTTATAATTCAGTGCTTGTAATGAGGAAAAATCAGCTTTATTAGCTATTGGAAAAAAAAATCTTCCCAAGGCAAATCTTTAAGAGAAATTATCTTCACACTCTGCCCTTTCTTACTACTATATACTATAAGGTGAATGTTTAAAGCCAGAATCTTCTAAGGAATGCATAAAAAGAGTGACATAGATGTGATTGTTGAGTAGCTGAACCAGCGATGCAACCAACCTCCAGCTACGTTAAAGGGGCATCTTATAATTTGTGACAGTCTTATCTTTTTATCAAAAGTTTGAAAAATTTGCAGACTTTTGTATTGGTGCTAACAGAAGAAAAATGTTGTTTCAGAAACTAATCCATTTTTCAGAATTATAAATTTTGATAACTAAGACAGTAAAGATGAGCCCTTGGTCTTAAAATGTGTGTTTAGGGCAACAATCTAGAGAAACACTGTCTGTTATATTTAAGCTATTCACATATCAACTGTAGTCAGAATTTTACTAAATGGGGTTGTTTTTGTGGAGCAAACAAATTGTTATGCCAGAAAAAGTTGTGAAAATTTTGGATTTATTACATGAAGCTGACTAGGGGATTCCTCACTTGAAAGCATCAACTAAACTTGCCTGGCAATGTGGAAGTCAGCCATAAACTGAAAAAGAAGAAAAAA
>SJYF01000460.1:1048130-1061536 GCA_006410515.1 Procapra przewalskii
TTAGAATAATAATTCTTCTAGTTTAAAATGACCTCCAATTAATTTGTTTTGTGGTTAAATATCTAGTCAGTTGTAGCTAAAATTCTCTATGAAGACCAAGTCTTCTCATGAAGATATCTGGCTGTACTTCTATAACAACTTGGTGATCTTAGATCCACATGTTGCTTTTTGGTGCTCCACTAGTCTCAGGTTTAAGGTGATACTATGATCTGGTCCCTATATGTCCAGGATCCATGCCCACAAAATATTTTTCCTACCTAAAGCTTTTTAAAAATGTCATCACCCATTTATAATATTAGAAATCTATGCCTACCTGCATGTAATGGCACTATGTGATTTTCTTTTTCTTATACCAAAACTTTTCTAGTTAACTAGTTGTTTCATGTTTCTCCATCCCCATGTTAAGGTAACTGCTTTGTATCCTGGGGTGCCTTAGGATTAGGATTAAGGTTAGTGTGTATAATGTAGTGATTCAATGTTTCTTTACATTTCAAAATAATAACCACAATAAATGTAATTTCCATCTCTCACCATAAAAAAATTACATAATTATTGTCTTTATGACATGTCCTACACCATACATGTCGTAACTGTGACTCTTTCATTGTGTAACTGGAAATTTGCATCTCCTGAGCTCCCTCACCTTCTTGTCTTATTCTCCCAGGCACCTCCCCTGTGGCAACACCTGTTCTCTGTGTCTAGGACTCTATTTCCTTTTTTGAAAAATATTTATTTATTTGGCTTCCTTGGGTCTTAGTTTTGGCACACTGGCTCTCTATCTGTGGCACGCAGGCTCCAGAGCATGTGGGCTTGGTAACTCCTCAACATGTTGGATGTTAATTCCCCACAAGGAATTGAACCCACATCCTCCTGCACTGCAAGGTGGATTCTTAACCAGTGGATCGTCAGTTAAGTCCCATGACTATGTTTCTATTTGTTATATTTGTTTGTTTGTTTTCAATTCTGCATATATATAAAATCATACAGTATTTATCCTTCTATAGTGAATCTCTATATTAGCTGTACAATTGGAAAAAAAATATTTAAGTAATAGTCCATGGCATGTATTTTGAAATGTAGATAATTAGTAAGTAAATATAAGTGGGAAAGATATGTTTTTTTCCTGGTAAAATACAAAATGAGTAGAAAAATAGCACAATGCAGATAATAAGCTTCACTGTTTTGTTAGGAGTCACTGAAATGTAAGTTTGAGAATAAAAGGTAACCTGGCTTGTGGCTTGAATTTAGTATTTCTAAAACTCATGTTTCCTTAATATCAATAATCAAAATTGTGTTATTAGTTGGGTTTCTTCCTAACTCCAAGGTTATTTTGTCATAAAAAAAAAGATGGAACTATTTCTTCATTGTAAAGCTCCAAGTTAAATGTAAACTGTGAATTCTACAACTTTAATAGGGCATGAAGTGTTATTGCCATATATAAAAAGAGTGGCTTTATACCTGATATAGATCTTTTCACATAAAACTGTTGTAAATTTTAAAAAGTCTTTGACTATATCATAAGGCAGTTTAAATATTTTAAATATAAAAGGAAATTTATATAATACTCATTTATTAATATCTTCTGCCAGTCATTTAAGGAACAGTGGATATTTCCACAATAACTACCCACATGGAAGTGGGCAGTTACCTATTAGCTATGAGGAAAGGAGAAAATAAAAATCATAACTTACATAGTGAGTTAATGTAGAAAATGTAATGTGGGATAAATCACTATGGGAGGTGATTCAGTTTTGAACTGGAAGGATGGTGATCCGCATTGAAAGGTGATTTGAAAGATGATTTTTATGCAAAGTTGGAAAAATATGAAGAAAAAATACTATGTGTCTCTGGTTCGTGGATATTCCAGGCAAAAGGATAAGCAAGAACAGAGGCCCTGAGGTGGGAAAGAGTGAAGAGTGTTCTAGGAACAGTGCAAAGGTCCATGTACCTTATTTGAGTAAGACAAAGAATAGCAGGGAGAGAAGTGAGAAAGAAAGAAAGACATATGGTTTAATGCCCTTTTGGCCACTGCAAAAGTGTTTCTTTTTGTTATTTGTAGAGATAGGAAACAATTAGGGAACTTTGAGCTGAGGAGTGTAGGACAATGTATTTTGCTTGGTCAGTTGAAGTGTTGTATTGAGAATAATATGAAAGGAGTCAAGGGTACTGGGAGCTGACTTTGGCTCAGATCATTAACTCCTTATTGAGAAATTCAGACTTAACTTTAAGAAAGTACGGAAAACCACTTGACCATTCAGTTATGACTTAAATCAAATATCTTACAATTATACAGCAAAGGTGACAAATAGATTCATGGGATTAGATCTGATAGAGAGTTCCTGAAGAACTATGGATGGAGATTCCTGACATTGTACAGGAGGCAGGGATCAACACCATCCCCAAGAAAAAGAAATGCAAAAAGGCAAAGTGGTTGTCTGAAGAGGGCTTACAAATAGATGTGAAAAGAAGTGAAAGGCAAAGGAGAAAAGGAAAGATACACCCATTTGAATGCAGAGTTCCAAAGAATATCAAGGAGAGATAAGGAATTTCCTCAGTGATCAGCGCAAAGAAAGAGGAAAACAACAGAGTGGGAAACACTAGACAACTCTTCAAGAAAATTAGAGATACTAAGGGATACCTTTCATGCAAGGATGGGCACAGTAAGGGACAAAAATGGTATGGACCTAACAGAGGAAGAAGATATTAAGAAGAGGTGGCAAGAATACACAGAAGAACTATACAAACAAGTTCTTAATGACCCACATAATTACAATGGTGTGATCACTCACCTAGAGCCAGACATCCAGGAATGCGGAGTCAAATGGGCCTTAAGAAAGATCACTAGCAACAAAACCAGCTAAGGCGATGGAATTCTAGTTGAGCTATTTCAAATTCTAAAAGATAATGCTGTGAAAGTGCTGCACTCAATATGCAGCAAATCTGGAAAATTCACCAGTGGCCACAGGACTGGAAAAGGTCAGTTTTCATCATAATCCCAAAGAAAGGCAACAATAAAGAATGTTCAAACTACCACATAATTGCACTCATCTCACACACTAGCAAAGTAATTCTCAAAATTCTCCAAGCCACGCTTCAACAGTACATGAACTGAGAGCTTCCAGATGTTCAAGCTGGATTTAGAAAAGGCAGAGGAACCAGATATCAAATTTCCAACAACTGTTGGATCATGAGAAAATCAAGAATGCTCCAGAAAAACATCTACTTCTGCTTTATTGACTATTCTAAAGCCCTTGATTATGTAAACCACAACAAACTTTAGAAAATTCTTAAAAATATTGTAATACCAGACCACCTGACCTGCCTCTTGAGAAATCTGTATGCAAGTCAAGAAGCAACAGTCAGAACTAGACATGGAACAACAGGCTAGTTCCAAATAGGGAAAGGCGTAAATTAAGGCTGTATATTATCACTCTGCTTATTTAACTTGTATGCAGAGTACATCATGAGAAACGCTGGGCTGGAAGAAGCACAAGCTGGAGTCAAGACTGCTTGGAGAAATATCAATAACCTCAGGTATGCAATGACACCACCCTTATGGCACAAAGTGAAGAAGAACAAAAGAGCCTGTTGATGAATGTGTAAGAGTGGAGTGAAAAAGTTGGCTTAAAACTCAACATTCAGAAAATTAAGATCATGGCATATGGTCCCATCAGTTCATGGCAAATAGGTAAGGAAATAATGAAAACAGTAAGAGACTTTATTTTTTTGGGCTACCAATTCACTGCAGATGGTAACTGCAGCCATGAAATTAAAAGATGCTTGCTCCTTGGAAGAAAAGTTATGACCAACTTAAGACAACATATTAAAAAGCAGAGACATTACTTTACCAACAAAGGTCCATTTGGACAAAGCTATGGTTTTTCCAGTAGTCATGTATAGATGTGAGAGTTGGACTATAAAGAAAGCTGAGGACAGAAGAATTGAGGTTTTTAAACTGTGGTGTTAGAGAAGACTCTTGAGAGTCTTTTGGATAGCAAGGAAATCTAACCAGTCCATCCTAAAGGAAATCAGTCCTGAATATTCATTGGCAGGACTGATGTTGAAGCTGAAACTCCAATACTTTGGCCACCTGATGTGAAGAACTGACTCATTTGGAAAGACCCTGATGCTGGGAAAGATTGAAGGCAGAAGGAGAAATGGAAGACAAAGGGTGAAATTGTTGGTTGGCATCACCAATACAATGGACATGAGTTTGAGTAGGCTCCAGGAGTTGGTGATGAACAGGGAAGCCTGGAGTGTTGTGGTCCATGGGTTTGCAAAGAGTGGGACATGACTGAGTGGCTGAACTGAACTGAACTGAGTCAAGGGTAGAATTGGGGGTCCAGTTAGTAGATGTTTTATCAAACATTGGAGCAGTGGCAGTGGTTTTACATGTCAGATCATTATCAAACTAATGAGACAAAGTAATATTTACTGAGCCCCAGATATGTATAGCTAAAGAGGACAAGGATAGAGCATGCTTAAATGTGGGAACCATATTTTAGTACTTTTCCAGAAATATCTTCTGGAATTTAATCAGACTCATTCTCTCTTCCTTGTTTATTCTTCATCTCACCCCGTGTTCCCCCGTTCTTACCCTAAGTTAGACATCCTAACTGACATTAGCATTAGCAAGATGGTATTCCACACTCAATAAATGCCTTTATCTCAAAGACCTTTCTTTTTGACTCTCATGTGATTAACTCCGGACTCCAGGAGGAAGCCTCCTTAATCCCAGAATTACAGTCTTTGTCTTGATTTACTGCTCTTAGTTAAAGATTACAAGAAAAGTTACCAATAAGCTTGCAGCCAGAGTTTTCTCACTAAGCCTCCCTGTGCTGTCTCTCATAATCCTGTGGGTTTGTGAAAATTATTCAGTGTGAAACTGCCACTCTTAATGGCAGCCTGGTGGGAGACATGGGCTCTACCCTGGGATGTATGTAGCCAAAGCAAGGAAGCAAGAGCTTCCTCAGCTCTGGGAAGCCACTAATCTGAATGTTCCTGCTGCTTTAATGACTTCATTGACTGGTACAAGAATTTATTCAATTTCAAGCTATTTTCAATAAGTTTTACTCATTAGTTACAGAAAAATGAATAACCAATCTCTATTAGATGATATAAGTACTGGATTCCATACATAACATGCAGAGCAGAACTGTGATTTATCTTAGAAACAGCACTCTAGTCTTCAGCTCTCCTTAAATAAGTGTAACAAGAAGGATTCCACCAAGGAATAAAACCTCAAATGTGCCTGAAGCCAAAATAAATACTGTAGATCTTAAAAGATGTTTTTCTCACCCCCAATCCTATCCTGGGCTTCCCTGGTGGCTGAGATGATAAAGAATCCTCCTGCAATGCTGGAGACCTGTGTTTGATCCCAAGGCTGGGAAGATCCCCTAGAGAAGTGAATGGCTATCCACTCCAGTATTCTTGCCTAGAGAATTTCATGGACAGAAGAGCCTGGTGTGCTACAGTCCATGAGGTTGCAAAGAGTCAGACACGACTAAATAACTTTTGCTTTCACAACCCCATTCTAACTACATTTCAAATGTAAGTTCAGAAGATTATTGATGATTTAGTGGCTTAACTCACAAAAGTCAAATGGCTTCGTACTTAGTCTTAAAAGTCTTCCTGAATGGGAATTTTACAGAGCCTCATAAATAGTTGCCTTTTATGGTTGGTACATTAGAACTACTGAAAAAAAATATTTTTCTCTATTTCTTTTTTATAATATTTCACATAGCAGTCAAAGAAGCTCATGAGCAAACAATATCAATCAACCAATAAAAAAGAAAAATACTATCCAAGTTCCTACTGCAATGTTAGTACACAGCAACTTTCAAGAAATTACATATCGGCAATTATTCTGGAGAGCTAAATGCCAGTTTCCCTCTCTGTCACCATTTCTGTAATTTTCTTCCCCAGTCCTCACTTAGTTTAATGGGAAAGAGCCTTATACATTTGAGGAGATATGTGTTACTGCTACAAATTCTTTCTTCTATGAACATATCTTTTATGTTCTGTTATGTAGAGTTATTTAGGGGTTGAGAATGCCAGACATGTTTTGCTAGCTATGAAAGTATCTTGTATAGTCATTAGAAAGAGGGTGTAGTCATCTCCTATTTTCCTTATCTTTCAGCTAAAATTCTGAGATTATAAAATACACCATTTTTGACAATCTAAAATAATACTCTCTACCATATTTATAAAGTAATTCCATTTTCAAAGTAATTTCATTTGCTAACAGTTCCAATCTATGTAAGATGCTGCCTTTTCTTATGTCATGAAAATACACAGAATGGAAGATAAGTCGGGTGAACTTGCCTCTTAGTAATTTATGCTGTGCTTCATCCAACACTTATTCAGCAGAATTAAAGAGAAGAAAGAAAAGTCAAATTACTTGCAAATTTATCAAGGTATAAATGTTTTGCTTGTAAAATATGCAACAAAAGTCTCATACTTGAAAGGATACAATAAATCAGATTCCAGTACATTCTTTCAACACTTGTAAATGACACTTTCTCCTCTCAAGAATCTCATCTTTGTGACTCACACAAATCTACTTAGTTAAATGTTAAATCACTCTGTGTAAAATGAGAAACTGCTTGTCAGATTCTTATTTTTAATTTCTTCTGCAGGAGACTTTCTCACACAGTTCTCAGTATCTGTGCCGTGGTTTAGAGATCAGAATAGATAACACACAATGTTATACTTTGGTGCTTTTAGGTAACTAGTTCTTGTATAATACAGTCTTTGGGGATGAAACAGTCAAATGATATCTACAAAATCAATACCTCTATTTGATTTTTGTGAATCAAATCTCTGGCATGTAAAAACTAAATTATGACTAGAGGTAAATGAATGAATATGCTCATTTTACTTAAAAAATGTAATTGTCTCTAAGAAAGTATCCCTACAAATATTATCAATTATACTCAAATGTGTCTATATTGGGACTTCCCCAATGGCTCAGTATATTAAGAATCTACCTGCCAATGCAGGTGATGCAGGAAACAGAGATTCGATCCAGTGTCAATGCAGGGGACACAGGAGCCTGGCAAGATATAGTCCACAGGGTCCTAAAGAGTTGGACACTATTGAGGGACTATGCAAGCACACGTTTATATTGAGACACTGTTCTTTATATTTATTCTGTTATGCATTTGAAAAAAGTAAAAGTTAGTAATATATG
Organism: Procapra przewalskii; assembly: GCA_006410515.1. Lineage (NCBI taxonomy): Eukaryota > Metazoa > Chordata > Mammalia > Artiodactyla > Bovidae > Procapra > Procapra przewalskii. The sequence continues at coordinate 1,055,323 of SJYF01000460.1, forward strand.
TAATTGATTAACTGAGGGGACATTTAAAAGGCATTTAGTTATGTATGATAACTTATCACAAATAATTAAGAAAATAACATAAAAGGAAAACATGAACCTAAGTTGGTAAAATATGTAATTTTTAAGTTTTTTTTTCCTTCAATTTCTACATAATTCTAATTTATTGCTACTTCAGGACCAAGGTTAACTGTAGAATAAAATATGAGCAAATGTATGTTTCTTCTATTAAAACCAAAAGGATTATATTTAACAAAACTATTTCTTTGAATTTTGATGTGGTTCCTAATAAAGGCATTTTATTAATGAAATTTCATAATATGACTAACTGCTGTTATTAGTCACTAAGTTGTGTCTGATTCTTTGTGGCTCCATGGACTGAGCCACTAGGCTCCTCTGGTCATGAGATTTCCCAGGCAGGAATACTGGAGTGGGTTACCTTTTCATTCTCCAGCAAATACTCCCAACCAAGGAACTGAAACTGCGTCTCCTGTATCTCCTGCTTGACAGGCAGAGTCTTTGCCACTGAGCCACCTGGAAATAGTATGACAAATACTTTCAGTTCAGTTCAGTCTCTCAGTCATGTCTGACTCTGAGACCCCATGAACCACAGCATGCCAGGGCTCCCTGTCCATCACCAACTCCCGGAGTTTACCCAAACTCATGTCGACTGAGTTGATAATGCCATCCAACCATCTCATCCTCTGTCAACCCTTTCTCCTCCTTCCCTCAATCTTTCCCAGCATCAGGGTCTTTTCAACTGAGTCAGCTCTTTGCATCAGGTGGCCAAACTATTGGAATTTAAGCTTCAGCATAAGTCCTTCCAATGAACGCTCAGGACTGATCTCCTTTAGGATGGACTGGTTGGAGTCCAAGGGACCCGCAAGAGTCTTCTCCAAAACCACAGTTCAAAAGCATCAATTCTTCAGAGCCCAATTTCTTTTTAATCCAACTCTTACATCCCTACATGACTACTAGAAAAACCATAGCCTTGACTAGACAGACCTTTGTTGGCAAAGTAATGTCTCTGCTTCTGAATATGCTGTCTAAGTTGGTTATAACATTCCTTCCAAGGAGCAACTGTCTTTTAATTTCGTGTCTGGAGTCACCATCTGCAGTGATTTTGGAGCCCAAGAAAATAAAGTCTGATCTGTTTCCACTGTTTCCCCATCTATTTCCCGTGAAGTGATGGGACTGGATGCCATGATATCACTTTTCTAAATATTGAGCTTTAAGCCAATTTTTCACTGTCCTCTTTCACTTTCATCAAGAGGCTTTTAAAAAGTTCTTCACTTTCTGCCATAAGGGTGGTGTCACCAGCATATCTGAGGTTATTGATATTTCTCCTGGCAATCTTGATTCCAGCTTGTGTTTCTTCCAGCCCAGCATTCCTCATGATGTACTCTGCATATAAATTAAACAAGCAGGGTAACAATATACAGTCTTGATGTACTTCTATTTCTATTTGGAACCAGTCTGTTGTTCCATGTCCAGTTTGAACTGTTGCCTCCTGACCTGCATACAGGTTTCTCAAGAGGCAGGTCAGGTGGTCTGGTATTCCCATCTCTCTCAGAATTTTCCACAGTTTATTGTGATCCACACAGTTAAAGATTTTGGCATAGTCAATAAAGAAGAAATAGGTGTTTTCCTGGAACTCTCTTCCTTTTCTGATAATCCAGCAGATGTTGGCAACTCAATCTCTGGTTACCCTTCCTTCTCTAAAACCAACTTGAACACCATGGAGTTCACGGTTCACGTATTGCTGAAGCCTGGCTTGGAGAATTTTGGGCGTTACTTCACTAGCATGTGAGATGAATGCAATAGTGCAGTAGTTTGAACATTCTTTGGCATTGCCTTTCCTTGGGATTGGAATGAAAACTTACCATTTTCAGTCCTGTGTCCACTGCTTCAGTTTTCCAAATTTTCTGGCATAGTGAGTGTAGCACAGCATCATCTTTTAGGGTTTGAAACAGCTCAACTGAAATTCCATCACCTCCACTAGCTTTGTTTGTAGTGATGCTTCCTAAGGCCCACTTGATTTCACATTCCAGGATATCTGGCTCTAGTTTAGTGTGAATGACAAATACTTACATGTTTTACATATTGGATTCAAACATGAAGAGTTTCAAAATCACTGTAAATAACTTTGATCCTTCTCTGCTCAGTAGTATGAACAGCTCATACTCACTAACTGTAGTCATATAGATTACTTATCATGTGTGCTGTGCTTAGTCACTCAGTCATGTTGGACTCCTTCTGATCCCATGAATTATAGCCCACCAGGCTCCTCTCACCATGGGGATTCGCCAGGCAAGTATACTGGATTGGGTTGCTGTGCCCTGCTCCAGGGGATCGTCCCAATCCACGGATTGAACCCAGTTGTCCCATATTGCAGGCAGATTCTTTGCCATCTGAGCCACCAGAGAAGCCCAGGAATACTAGAGTGGGTAGCTTATCCCTTCTCCAGGAGATCTTCCCATCCTAGGAATTGAACCCAGATCTCTTGCATTGAAGGCAGATTCCATACCAGCTGAACTACTAGGGAAGCCATCATAAAGAGAAATAAAAACTGAAAATTTTGCCTAAATGATAAGCTATCTATATGACCTAAGGCAGTGAGTATCAGCTGTTGATACTACTGGACAGAAAAGGATCTAAGTTATTTACAGTGAGTTTGAAACTCTTCATATATTTGAGCCCATATGTGAATATCTGCTTGGGTAAATGTGGTTTTGAAAAGAGTCAGAGCGATAATAACCATTTCCACAGACAAAAGAGCATCTCAGTGAGGAGAAGAGGAAGATTCTATCCAGGAACCACATGGAATATTTAAAGAGTGGAGAGCATTCTTTTTCTCTCTATGACTCAGATAGAAGATACTGCAATATAGTTTTCCCACTCCCTCCCCCCCAAAAAAATAATTCAAGTGCAAAAGCTGAGGGACAGAAAAAAAAAGTTCAATTTCAAAGAATTTTTAAAAATATATTGACTGTACTTAAGTTTATTTAAAAAATAAGAAAAATTATACATCTCATAACTATTCAGAACAAATTTATCAATACAAAACAACAACTTGTCATAGGTATTAATGCTTAGGGAGCTTTATTTCAGAAGTCTTCGAATTAAGTTTTCACTTTTCCTGGATTAGTAATTATTGTAGGCTAACCTTATTTTACAAAATAAGATTTTCAAAATTGCATTGATAAATTATAGTTATCTAACAAAAATGAGTTGGGAATACCAGACCACCTGACCTGCCTCTTGAGAAACCTATATGCAGGTCAGGAAACAACAGTTAGAACTGGACATGGAACAACAGACTGCTTCCAAATAGGAAAAGGAGTATGTCAAAGCTGTATATTGTCACCCTGCTTATTTAACTTATATGCAGAGTACATCATAAGAAACACTGAGCTGGAAGAAGCACAAGCTGGAATCAAGATTGCCAGGAGAAATATCAATAAACTCAGATATGCAGATGACAACACCCTTATGCAGAAAGTGAAGAGGAACTATAAAGCCTCTTGATGAAAGTGAAAGAGGAGAGTGAAAAAGTTGGCTTAAAGCTCAGTATTCAGAAAACGAAGATCATGGCATCCGGTCCCATCACTTCATGACAGATAGATAGGGAAACAGTGGAAACAGTGTCAGACATTATTTTGGGGGGCTCTAAAATCACTGCAGATGGTGATTGCAACCATGAAATTAAAAGATGCTTACTCCTTGGAAGGAATATTATCACCAACCTAGATAGCATATTGAAAAGCAGAGATATTACTTTGCCAACAAAGGTCCATCTAGTCAGGGCTATGGTTTTACCCGTGGTCATGTAGGAATATGAGAGTTGGACTGTGAAGAAAGCTGATCACTGAAGAATTGATGCTTTTGAACTGTGGTGTTGGAGAAGACTCTTGAGAGTGCCTTGGACTGCAAGGAAGTCCAACCAGTCCATCCTAAAGGAGATCAGTCCTGGCTGTTCATTGTTAGGACTGATGCTGAAACTGAAACTCCAAAACTTTGGCCACCTCATGTGAAGAGTTGACTCATTGGAAAAGACCCTGATTCTGGGAGGGATTAGGGGCAGGAGGAGAATGGGATCACAGAGGATGAGATGGCTGGATGGCATCACCGACTCGATGGACATGAGTTTGAGTGAACTCCAGGTGTTGGTGATGGACAGGGAAGCTTGACATGCTGTGATTCATGGGGTGGCAAAGAGTCGGACAAAACTGAGCGACTGAACTGAACTGAACAAAAATATATTCAAAGACTGCAACAAGTCAAGAATTTTTTTGTCAAATGAACTGACCCTAATTAGGAGGACAGAGGATAAAAACAAAGTAAAAATTACTTGGATTGTGTAGTGGAATACAGTGAAAGAAGTCGTGGACTCACAACATAGTATGTGTGCAATACACACATGAATACATTTATGATTCCACACATGTTTTATGTGGGTGTGTTCATGTGCATGTGTGCAAGAGATTATTGCAGAGTTGAGGATACTTAATAAAATTTGCTAAAATTCAATAGATGAGGAAACTCTATGCTGCTAAATTATGGAGTTGCGTTCTACTCTTTGTGACCCAATGGACTGCAGCACACCAGGCTTCCCTCTCTGTCACCATCTCCCAGAGCTTGCTCAAGCTCATGTTTTCTAAGTCTTCATGCATTTAAGCTATTTCATCCTCTGTTTTCCCCATCTCCTCCTGCCTTCAATCTTTCCCAGCATCACGGTCTTCTCCAATGAGTCAGTTCTTTGCATGAGGTGATCTGAGTATTGGAGCTTTAGCTTCAGTCCAAAATGAGTATTCAGGACTCATTTCCTTTAGGACTGACTCGTTTGATCTCCTTGCAGTCCAGGGGACTCTCAGTCATCTCCAACACCATAATTCAAAATCATTAATTCTTTGCGACCCCATGAATCGCAGCACGCCAGGCCTCCCTGTCCAGCACCAACTCCCGGAGTTCACTCAGACTCGTGTGCATCGAGTCAGTGATGCCATCCAGCCATCTCATCCTCTGTCGTCCCCTTCTCCTCCTGCCCCCAATCCCTCCCAGCATCAGAGTCTTTTCCAGTGACACAACTCATCACATGAGGTGGCCAAAGTACTGGAGTTTCAGTTTCAGCATCATTCCGTCCAAAGAAATCTCAGGGCTGATCTCCTTCAGAATGGACTGGTTGGATCTCCTTGCAGTCCAAGGGACTCTCAAGAGTCTTCTCCAGCACCACAGTTCAAAAGCATCAATACTTCGGCTCTCAGCTTTCTTCACAGTCCAACTCACACATCCATACATGACCACAGGAAAAACCAAGTGAATGCATATTTCCTGACTTTTCAGAGGCTAAAGACCACCACCAAATGGAAGAAATTAACTACAGTATTTGATGACTATGAACGCATTGCCCCCAGGACCTAATGGAGTCTAAGGATTGATGTTAACTCCCCTGTTAGCTCAAGATCAAAATAATCAGAGAACTGTGCACGAAATGCTCACATATCCTGAGAGGCCCCCTTCCCTCACCTGGTCTTTAAAAATGCTTTGCTAAAACCCTTTGGGGATTTCAGGGGTTTAGGGGCATGAACCCCCCAACCCTGTTTTCCTTATTTGGCTCTGCAATAAACATTTCTCTGTTGGAGGTGTGGGGTAGGGAGGGAGGTGGAGGGAGGTTCAAGAGGGAAAAGACATTGTATACCTATGGCTGATTCATGTTGCTGTATGGCAGAAAGCAACACAGTTTTGTAAAGCAAATATCCCTCAGTGAAAAATATATAAACTAAAAAAAATAAACTATTTGTTCCTTAAAAAAAAATCATTAATTCTTTGGTGCTCAGCCTTCTTTATGGTCCAACACTCACATCCATAAATAACTACTGGAAAAATCAAAGCTTTGACTATACAGAGCTTCGTTGGCAAAGTAATGTCTCTGCTTTTTAAATGCTAAGACATAAGGTAAACTTCAGTTCTATCATTTTCTAGCTGAGAGCATTGGAAAAATCATTTAAATTTTGCATTTGTCAGTTTTCACACATCTGAAACATGGTAGCAGTAATGAATAACTCCTTCAAAGAGTTGTTGTAATGGGAAATTAATATTGCTAAAGAGCTTAGAATAGTGACTGGTAATAATAAATACCATATAACTGTTCACCATAAACATATCAGTGAATGTTTCTAAATGACATTTATTGAATATTCATTTATTGTATCCAAGG
>SJYF01000460.1:1168258-1178964 GCA_006410515.1 Procapra przewalskii
AATTTTGGGTTTTTACACCTAGAGGTAAAAAAGTAGTAGTTAGCCAATTATTTCTGTCACCAGCAATTCTAGTCATATGATAATATATATAGTAGCTGTGACACATTCATCTAGTATTGATTAGTCTATAAAATGTCATTCTGAAATGGAATTAATGATCTGGTAGCAGGATTTTCTTCAAAATGGAACATTTAGAGATATTGAAGAAATAGAAGCACAAGATATAAAAGCAGCTTATTTTTAACATGGATAATTTGCATCATTTTTATCTACAGTTTTATATGTTGAGTGATGAAAACCTCTTCAATTAAAAATAAAAATACAATTATATGAAATCATATCTTTTCACATATCAACACAAACATTTTAATTACAAAGGTATTTCAGTTGGTTCACTTCAGTTGTTCAGTCGTGTCCAACTCTTTGCAACCCCATGGACTGTAGCACGCCAGGCTTCCCTGTCCATCACCAACTCCCGGAACTTACTCAAATTCATGTCCGTCAAGTCAGTGATGCCATCCAAGTACTCATCCTCTGTTGTCCCCTTCTCCCCCCACCTTCAATCTTTCCCAGTTTCAGGGTCTTTTTCGATGAGTCAGTTCTTCACATCAAGTGACCAAAGATTTGGAGTTTCAGCTTCAGCATCAGTCCTTCCAATAGAATATTAAGGACTGATTTCCTTTAGGATCGACTGGTTGGATCTCCTTGCAGACCAAGGGACTCTTAAGAGTGTTCTCCAACAACACAGTTCAAAAGCATCAATTATCAAAATCTGACACTCAACTTTCTTTATAGTCCAACTTTCACATCCGTACATGACTACAGGAAAAAACATAGTTTGACTAGATGGACTTTGTTGGCAAAGTAATGTCTGCGTTTGAATATACTGTCTAGGTTGGTCATAACTTTTCTTCCAAGGAGCAAACATCTCTTGATTTCATGATTACAGTAACCATCTTCAGTGATTTTGGAGCCCCCGAAAATAAAGTCTGTCACTGTTTTCACTATTTCAGCATCTATTTGCCATGAAGTAATGGGACCGGATGCCATGATCTTGGTTTTCTGAATGTTGAGTTTTAAGCTAACTTTTCACTTCACTCTCCTCTTTCACTTCCATCAAGAGGCTCTTTAGTTCTTCTTTGCTTTCTGCCATAAGGGTGATGTCATATGCATATCTGATGTTATTGATAGTTCTCCCGGCAATCTTGATTCCAGCTTATGCTTCATCCAGCCCAGCATTTCTCATGATGTACTCTGCATATAAGTTAAATAAGCAGGGTGACAGTATACAGCCTTGACGTACTCCTTTTCCTATTTGGAACCAGTCTGTTGTTCCATGTCCAATTCTAGCTTTGCTTCCTGACCTACATGCAGATTTCTCAGGAGACAGGTCAGGAGGTCTGGTGTTCCCATCTCTTGAAGAATTTTCCAGTTTGTTGTGATCCACACAATCAAAGGCTTTGGCTTAGTCAATAAAGCAGAAGTAGATGTTTTTACTGAAACTCTCTTGCTTTTTCAGTGACCTACTGGATGTTGGCAATTCTATCTCTAGTTCCTCTGCCTTTTCTAAGTCCATCTTGAACATCAGGAAGTTCACGTCTCACGTACTGTTGAAGCCTGGTTTGGATACTTAACAAACATAAACGAAGATGTTTAACAGTAAGCCTTTTTATTTTACTGGATATTTTTGTGGGTGTCTTATCAATACCTTCAGTTTGAAATGGGAATAAAATATGTTACTTTCATATTATGTATGTAATATATACATACAACAAGAAATCAGAAGATTTTCACAATATTTCCAGAGCAATACAAATTATTCAATATATTGATATCTACCTGAAAATGTGTATAGAGATTATGACACTATATTGAATCAGATTTTTTTAAAAAATCAACATAAGGTCATTAAAATACTATGCATTAATCATTAAAATAACCAATATTACAATGATAAACAACTCATCAGTTTATATGTGTATTCAAATAACTTACTTGTAACATCTTATGCCTGAAATAAAACTTATCATTCATTTCTCCATTCAATTTCTACATTATTGAAGTGAAAGATTAACCTTAAAAAGCTTCAGGGGATTTATTTTGCTGACAGTTTGGTTGGCTACATAGTTGAAAAGTCTTCACGGTGAAAAATAAGACTATATTATAAAAAGTATCATTACTTTTGTTTTTAAAAGTTTTGCAAATTCACAGAAAGCAACAGGAATTCCCAAAGAGAGAATAAAAACAATAACAATAGGGGTAGAAAACAGATGGGTAGCAAAATCCAGCTTCACCCTTGAGAGCAAATGCCCATCTGAGGCAGGTGCCAGATGGTAACAACCACATCAAAGGATGATAAATTTGGTTTTGAGTCACTATGTTTGGGGGGAATCAATTGCAATTGAAACCTAAAGATTAGGCTTTTATGGAAAAAATACGCTAAATAAAAGGGAGAGCTTCAAGACATAAATTTAACTTTTCAAAGAAATGCATCAAGAATAAAATTGGTTTTTTTCTATTTTTTAAAATATTAGATAAAAAGACAATCATCACCTTTGCTGAGAACATCTATGATGAGAAGTTGTGTCAGTCCAAATGTGTAGACACACCATTCCTGTGGTGAAATACTATATAGCTATGAATATTAACAAATTGCTCCTCCACACAACAGCATGGCTTAAAGTGGTGGAAACAAATTGAAAAGAAGACAATATTAAAAGATTGTTTCGAACAGCTACTTTTATGATATTTGAGCAATGAAAAGTTATAACAATTCATTACAGAGTGAAGAAAATTTGTCTTGAAGCAAGATAAAGACCAGAAAACAAGCCTAAAGTGGGTTTCTGGTATTCTGCTGGTTGCTTAGAAAGTTTAATTTATCAAAATTCTTCCACAGATGGATTTTTGATCTGTATACATTTCAACATACATATTACTATTCTAGAACTCTTCTTTAAGTCAAAAAGGAAGACTTCAATATGAAGTATAATCTAAGTGAGCATATTTGTTATGGTATCCTAAGATCCACTGGTGATGGGTATATTTTCACTAATGAAGTTATACTCTCCACCTTGTTCAGCTACCTGCAGTGGTTTCAGTTCAAAATTTGCAATCAAGATTTATAATTAAATTCACAACACAAAACGAGTATCTCCCCACTTTAAGTTTTAAGAAAGAGTTCACGACAGGTGACGTATAGCATACAAGCCAACAGCATAAGTGTTGACACGCTGAGGTACAAATTCCCATTGCTCATTTCCATTTTGACATATGATCATGACGGCTACAGTTGAATATTTGCCCACGCAATTCAGTGATGACTTACCAGTTTTAAGCTGGTCATATATCCTGAGGCACCAGCTCACCTGATAACTGTCTTAATTTGATCAGACTTTTTTGTCCTCTTTTAAGGTGCATGGCTTATGCATAGCCAGTTTCCTTGAAAATAGCTCCCTCTTGTGTTTCCATCTAAGTTAACAAGTCTTATCATATCCAAGCCTTTTCATACCCAAGGTAAGCCTCCAGAAATATCCTTTCTACATCCAATTCATACCAAATCCAGAATCCAAAGCCGCAAGAACAATCTCACTTCATTGGGATCAGTGATAGCTGAGTCATGAGACGTGCTGAGGACCTGTGGTAATGGTGAAATTCAAGTGAATTATATGCACCCTCAAAAAATGAGTGTTCTGGGTAATGGTTCATTAATCATATCCAGTGATATGTTTCAAGATATATTTCAATCAATATGCAAAAATAACTTTGCAGAATTATAGTTTCTGAAGTTCCAGAAACAAATTATTACTGATTTTTAAATGTTACATCACCAATATTCACAATTTTGGACATTATGCTGATTCCTTCTATAGCCACTTTCATAAAGGTCCATCCATAATCATATGTGGCCTAAGAACAAAGCAGAGTCCGTTACAGGAGCACGCAGTAAAAATCCCTTGGCTTTGAACCCATGCAGTTGTCTAAAAAATCCATCCTGGTTCATGACCATGTAGTGCACCAGCTGCTCATTGCCTGTCATAGACCACGCAGCCTAGCTCTAAGGTAGTAGTACTTTTAAGGTTATAAAAGAAACAATATGATAACACAACCAAGAAAATCTACAAATGTGATAAATTAAACTGCTTTAATAAAAAGATTCATCAAGAAATGCTCATTGATGTCTTTCTCCAAATGATCCAAATGGTCTGAAGGTAAACCTTTGAATTTGGCTTCAGCTGCATTCTCCTTTGCAGTGGAAAGATATCTTGAGCTTCTTCCAACTTTGACCATAAGTCAGCCCTACAGCTAACAAAAATAGCTAAGAAAAGCAGTATTATGCTTTTGGAAGCTAAGTTAGATAAGGAATAATAATTTCCTTCTCTAGTTTTCTCATCCTCTGTAAACCTCCTTTCAATTAACCACAGTTTCTTCCTAGCACTGCCCCAAAGAACCACCTGTGAACCTAAATTTTGAATCCCTGATACTGAAACCAAAAACCCACAGGAATAGCTTTGCCATAGTTTCTATTTTACACATTTCTAGGAAGTAGGAATATGTTTTGTTATCAGTACTTTCTAATTTTCTAAGATGTATATGTGTACTTTTCATTTAACTATATTTTACAAAAGCTTTATAATCACAAAAAGGCAACATGAAATTGTACAATGAGTTTGCACATACTCCATACTCAGATTATCCTAACATCTTACATTAGACTAGTCCATATACCATTAACTAATATTGATATATAATTATTATTAACTAAAATTCCTTATTTATTTAGGTTGACTTAGTTTTTTCTTAATTTTCTTTTTTAATTCCAAGATCCCAAATTGAATTTAGTGGTCCTGTCTCTCTAGGATTCTCTCAGTTATAACAGTGATTAGCTCAACCATATATTTATACTGTCGAGGAACATGTTGCTATAGTTCTGTAGGGGAAATAATTTGTCAATGTTCACCAGCTTGCAGAAATCTAGTAATCTAGTGCAAGAGCTTAATCATGAAATGAATGATAAAATGAAAAAAAAAAAAAAGAACTTCAATTATTACCAAACCATGAAAAGATTCCCTAGAGGCCACTAGGGGTCCTTTCTAGAAGACCCAGGAGGTCTTCTGATCAAGACTCATAGAGGCTACTTTGTCATTTCTGTTGATCTATATTAACTGTATGAGTTGGCAATTGAATAAGCTGTTTGAGAAACATTTGTTGAAAATCTTAGGGAATTATCACTCAGTTTCTCACCAATAAGGATCTCATCATTGCATACTGTGTGGTAAGTTGCTTCAGTTGTGTTCAACTCTTTGAGACCCTGTGTACTGTACCCTGCCAGGCTTCTCTATCCATAGAATTCTTCAAGCAAGAATAATGGAGTGTGTTGCCGTTTTCTCCTCCAGAGGATCTTGCTGCCCCAGGGATGGGACCCTAGTCTAATGTCTCCTGCATTGGCAGGTACCACTAGCACCACCTGGAAAGGCCCATCTCCTTTTTAAATAATGGTAAATATCTCACCGTTAAGTATCTGAAGTCTCAGATCCATTATTCCCTAAATGCAACCATTGTCCTGGAGACTCTATTTCACCACATTAATTGACCATTGTCACCTAGTAATATGTATATAATATTTATATGTATATATTATTTATATGTATATAATATTTGCCATCATTTAAAGATGAGGTGGGCCTTTCCAGGTGGTGCTAGTGTTACCTACCAATTCAGGAGACATGAGACTAGGGTCCCATCCCTGGGTCAGGAAGATCCCCTGGAGGAGAAAATGGCAACACACTCCAGTACTCTTGCCTGGAAAATCTCATGGACTGAAAAGCCTCGTAGGCTACAGTCCATGGGGTCGCAAAGAGTCGGACGCGACTGAGCGACTTCACTTCACTTCACTTCACAGTTTTAAGTTCCTCCTTGACTTATTTCTTTGAGAAGAAATACATCATGATATTATATCTATAATACTCTCACAGGCTAGCGAAGTAATGTTCAAAATTCTCCAAGCAAGACCAACACTAGACCAAACTTCTAGATGTTCAAGTTGGATTTAGAAAAGGCAGAGGAACCAGAGATCAAATTGGCAGATTGTCTGGTTCATAGAAAAAGCAAGAAAATTCCAGAAAAAACATCTATTTTGCTTCAATGACTAGGCTAAAGCCTCTGACTGTGTGGATCCCAATGAAATGTGAAAAACTCAAGAGATGGAAATACCAGACCATCTTACCTGCCTCTTGAGTTATCTGTATGTAGGTCAAGAAGCAACAGTTAGAACTGGACATGGCACAACAGACTGGTTTCAAATTGGAAAGGTGTATATCAAGGCTGTGTATTGTCACTCTGCTTATTTAACCTGTATGCAGTGTACATCATGCAAAATGCTGGACTGGATGAAGCATAAGCTGGAATCAAGATTGCCGGGGGAAATATCAATAGCCTCAGATATTCAGATGAACCACCCTTATGGCAGAAAGTGAAGAGGAACTAAAGGACCTCTTGATGAAAGTGAAAGAGGAGAGTGAAAAAGCTGGGTTAAAACTCAGTATTCAAATAACTAACATCATGGCATCTGGTCCCATCACTTCATGGCAAATAGAAAGAGAAACAATGGAAACATTGACAGGCTTTATTTTTCTGGGCTTCAAAATCACTGAAGATGGTGATTGCAGCCATAAAATTAAAAGCCATTTGCTTCTTAGAAGAAAATCTATGAAAACCTGGACAGCATATTAAAAAGCAGAGACATTACCAATAAAGGTCCACATAGTCCAAGCTACAGTTTTTCTGGTAGTCATCTATGGATGTGAGAGTTGGACCATAAAGAAAGCTGAGCAATGAAAAATTGATGCCTTTGAACCATGGTGTTGGAGAAGACTCTTGAGAGCACCTTGGACAGCAAGGAGATCAAACCTGTTAATCCTAAAGGAAATCAAGCCTGAATATTCATTGGAAAGACTGATGCTGAAGCTGAAGCTCCAATAGGTTGGCCACCTGTTGCAAAGAACTGACTCAATGGAAAAGACCCTGATGTAGGAAAGATTGAAGGCAGGAGGAGAAGGGGATGACAGAAGATGAGATGGTTGGGTGGCATCACTGACTCAATGGACATGACTTTGAAGTAGCTCTAGGATTTGGTGATGGACAGGGAGGCCTGGAGTGTTGCAGTTCTTTGAACCATGGGGTTCCAAATAATCGTACATGACTGTGTGACCAAAGAAAACTGATTATTTCTATAATAAATCAATTTTATTTTGATAATGAGGAAATTCAAATTTGATTTCTGGATTCAATAAGCTTGCAAATTCAGATATCTGCCTGAATGGGAGGATGGTGATGTACAGTATAATATTACAAAAAAGTGGATTTTACTTCATTTTCTTTTATAGTTAGAATAAAATAAGAAGCATTCAGCAGTCTTCTGTAAGAATACGATTCCCTTTAGCTTTCATCGTATCTGATAAAGTATAGGGTAAAATACATAATTTATTCTAGCCACAATAATCAATAGTTAGTGCTTATGAGCCATTTATTTATTTATTTATTTATTTACAGACTACTCAAGATAAATGAGATGCAATTTAGTGAAGATTGGAGCCCTTTCTTTCAATATGTCTCATTTAAAGCTGATATTTCCTGTCCCTGTAAAATGTGATACTACTTAGTTGTATTTTGATGTAAAGTTTGGGAAATTTTCAGTTTTCTCATGTGGTATGACCAACAGAAAGTGAAAATCACTAAATTGTGTGCAACTCTTTGTGGCCCCATAAACTATAGCCTACCAGGCTCCTGCCTCCATTGGAGAAGAGAGTTCAGGAGTGGGTTGCCACTTCCTTCTCCAGGAGGTCTTCCAACCCAGGGATTGAACCTGGTCTCCTGCACTGCAGGCAGATGCTTTACCATCTGAGCCACCTGGCAAAGCAGACACTTGCCCCAAACCCAAAAATAACAAATGGCAAAGCCTTTTAAATCTCACTCCTATCTCAGCTGTGCATTAAATGAATAAATGATGACCTGTAAGGTCTACTTATCTTTCTTGTTTTCCACTGTATTTTTTCTCCATAGCCTCTCTGTCTTCCACTACAGCATCACTTTAGCCACCAGGACCTACATTTAGTTTGCTTACAGCCCCCTGACATTTTCCATCAGGTACTGAGGTGCATTGTGCACTTGTTGGCTTTTAACATTATCCTCAGGTTGTTCCATTTAGACAACAGCAAATGCTGCAAATGATCCTTCATCTCTGGCTGACTTTTAGGCAAATAGGTTCTAGACTTCAACTCAATCATCTTTCTCTCTTCATCATAATAAATTGAAAACATGCAATAACCTGTTCTAACACCCATTTTCCAATCTTATTCACTGCTATTGAATTTACATGGTTCTACCACAGGGACTTCTGTATACTTATTTTTCAATCCTCATATTTCTTGACTTCAGTCAATCTCTCATTCTTCTTTAAAACTCTGTTTCCTCACATTCACTTTCCTATTTGGTTCACCTTACAATCTGTGCACTTCTTTGGATCTCCTGCTTATATGTCTCTCCTCCACCTTGTTTATAGGTGCAGAATATTCATATCCCTCTAGTCTATACTGTTTGAGAGTCTTCTCTTTTAATTCTGTATTCTCTTGATAATTATGTTGGGGACTCAGCAAATTTTCTTTGTAAAGGACCAGAGACTAAACATAACTAGAAAGTGAATTTATCTTGTGTGTTGTCTGGTGTTTGTCATAATTACTCAATTCTGGATTGTAGTGTGAAAATAGCATAGACAGTGTATAAACCAATGTGTATAGCAATTAAAAAGTAGCATACCATTTAGAAAATATAGTTGCCACTGATCTTGTTCAATATTGTGAATTTTATTTGACTCTGTACTATTAAAATATAGGTACTTTCTAGCCAAGAACACTTTTGTAACCTGTACACTGTTGATTTAACCCAATGTTCAATGAACCCACTATCACATAATCTTAAATTCAAGATTTCAAACTATAATTATAATTTTCTCTTTCAAATTTTCTTTTCTGTCAGAGAAAAATTGTGAGTTTTGTCTCCTGTTTTTCTGCATCAACTGTTTAAGCTTGGTTTCAGTTTAGTGATGATTTGGTGATTTCTCCTCAGTGTCTTTTTCTTTGCCACCTTCCTTAGCTAGCTCAAACACAATTTAGAATAGACTTGAAATAAGTGTATAAGGAAAAAGCCTCCTGATAAATTTTTTTGAAGTTATCTGTTGTCTGTTCTTATAATGAACTGTGCATTTTTTTTTACATTCATCAAACCTGTCATTACATATGCAGTAGCTGTCTTTCCCACTTTGAATACATGTTAAAATCAGAGATGATGGCTCTCTTGTTACTTGATTTTATATTGTAGATAATCCAATGAAAAGAACCCATTTTCAAAAATATATTGAATAAATGTGTGTGTGTGTATATATATATATATATATATAATTTTTTTAAGGCTTCCCAGGTAACTCAGTGGTAAAGAATCTGCCTGCTAACGCAAGAGCCACAGTCAGGTTTGGTCCCTGTGTCAAAGAGAACCCTGTAGAGGAAATGGCAACCTACTCCAGTATTCTTGCCTAGAAAATCTCATGGACAGAGATGCTTAGAGGGCTACAGTCCATGAGATCACAAAGAGTCAGACATGATTGAGAATACACATGTGTTTTATTTACTTTTTCATATTTTATTTATTATTATTATTATTTACTTTACAATATAGTATTGGTTTGGAAACCAGAATTGAAAGAGACACCTTTACACGTGTGTTTTTAATAATGAGTTGTAATCTGGTAAATTAGATTGCTAAAGCTACCATAGCAAAATACCACAGACTGCACAGATTGGATATCATATACAACAGAAATTTATTTCCTCACAGTTTTGGAGGCTAGAAGTACAGGAAATGGAAGGGTTAGTTGCTCTGAGGGCCATTCTTCTCAGATTGCAATTCTTTCTATGTGTATGTGGTCATTCTTGGTAACTTTTGTGTCCAAAGTTCCTCTTTTTTTTAAAGTTTTCTTTTTGCCTGTGTCACTGGTTATAATTAATTGCATTTAGGTTGACATAATCAATGACTAAGATTANNNGACTAGGATTAAGTTTATAGCTGCTTTTTAATTATGAAACTATGATAACACATTTGCAAGTATGGAGACTTGGAAAATACAGGATAAAGCTACATATAGTCTCACTATGTTATAATTATTTTAAGTAGATATATTAAGATTTTTAGTTGATGTTTCTATATCAAACTCTCAAAAATTAATGGAAAAGACAGAAAAGTAGAAGGATATAGTAGGCCTGAAAAGCACTGTGAATCAATTCAACTTAATTAAGATTTATACAATTTTCACATAACAGCTGGATACAAATTCTATTCAAGTTCCCATAGACTATAAACCAAGGGACACTGGAACATAGCCAGGGATATAAAATAAGGTGCAAAAATTTAGTAGTCTAAAGGTATTGAAATCATATAGAGTCTCTTATTACTGTGTAATTATGTTAGAATTTAATATCAAAAGATTTGAAAATAGCCCACATATTTTCCAGTTCAACGTGACATTTGCCAAGAGAGCTCTTTGACTTAGTCATTGAAAACCAATAAAGTGAAAAGACTGAAAAAACTCAGAGGGAAATTTCAGAGAAGAAAACATTTACATGAGAAATTAACATCAAAATGAGAAATTATCAAAGATA
>SJYF01000460.1:1189502-1200511 GCA_006410515.1 Procapra przewalskii
TTTTTTTACATGATAGTATACATGTTTTTATGCCATTCTCCCAAACCAACCCACCCTCTCCCTCTCCCTCAGAGTCCAAAAGTCCGTTCTATACCTCTGTGTCTCTTCACTTCTCACTTTCAAGCATTGGAAAAGGAAATCACAACCCACTCCTGTGTTCTTGCCTGGCTTATCCCAGGGACAGTGGAGTCTGGTGGGCTGCTGTCTATGGGGTCACACAGAGTCAGACACGACTGAAGTGACTTAGCAGCAGCAGCAGTTACTCTTATGCTTCCTGAAATCTAGAGGTGAAATGGATTATGTCTGTAACTTGGTTTGAAAAACATCAGAAAACTGAGATAAGTTGACAAATGGACAAGTATATAGATAAATTTTACAGTTGCATGTTCATTCTAGAATCTAGTAGGTAAATATATAGGTGCACTATTTTACCTTCTCTGTACAATTAATTTTTGTAATAAAATATTATAAAACTGGAATGACATATCTTTCCTAATACTACACTATTAGATTTATATACTGTTAAATTTATAAGAAATAACATGATCATCCCTGTACTTCCTTCTCTACGAATATCTGTAGTAAAGAAATATGCCCAAAATTGCTCGTGTGGAGGATATATACAGTTTATACATTTTTATAAGGATTTAATTGTAAGATATGTCTGTAACTAATTAGTCAGCTATCTGTTGCAAGAGAAAGCATTTTTCTCCCCTATTTTGGGAAATAATTGCTTTCCCATTGTGAGATATGTCAACAATGAGAAAGCAATTTATAAATAAATGGCACTCAGGCTTCATTAAGAGGCCATGCGTTATTTTAACTTTTAGAGTTTTATATTACTATTAGATTCACTTCTTCCCTGCTGCTGCTGCTGCTTCTGCTAAGTCGCTTTAGTCGTGTCCAACTCTGTGCGACACCATAAATGGCAGCCCACCTGGCTCCCCCATCCCTGGGATTCTCCAGGCAAGAACGCTGGAGTAGGGTGCCATTTCCTCCTCTACTTCTTCACTACTATTCCTTTAACTGGCTATGTCTAACAATGTTTTATTTGTTTGTATGTTCTGTTTTTCCCCTCTTTCCCATCAGATAAATGTATCACCTCAACTCTCTTCTTAAGTATTCATGAAATTATATAGTCTACCAGTAGATTTATCTCCTTAATTTGTAACCTCTTTCTCCTTTCCCTCTTTTACATTTTAAATGAAATTGGAAAAAATTAGGCAGGGTTTATGGAATATAATAAGCAGTTAAATTATGCATGTAAATATAAGACAGAAAACGCTCTACAGTAGCGATGAAATCACATATTTAGTCCAAGAGTTTGTGAACAGAAAAATTAAATGAATCCCAATTAAACCTAGCACAAGGCTTAGTAGACCTAGTGTTTATTTTTCATTAGAAATTCAAAGACCACACTCCTGGGAATAGAGTGTTTTAAAGAAAGATCTTTGGTTTCATGTTAATTAAAAATCAAAACTAACCTCAGACTGAGTAAAGAAATGCAATTGCTTTTTTTGGTATAAGCAAAGCACCAAAAAGAATATCTTGGCATTTAATTGCTAGGTGTGAACTTGCAGTTAATAGTATTTCACTGTAATAATTTACCACACTGTAATAAAAACAGCTCATAACTACTTATTGCCTACTGGCCTTGGGTATCATAATGATTCTCCAGATCACAAATTTCAGATATTATTTTGTATTTTCTTTATCTGTAAATAGAAATTATAAACATATTTTTCTAAATAATATGGTTCAAATTTATATAAATAAGTCATTTACAGAATTGTAAAAAATCTATTTTGTCTACTTAAAAATTTCATTTACAACTTTTAGTTTTGTCATTGAAACAATAATATCCATTGCAATACATTTCAAGTAGGGATTAAAATTAATTTAATATATTATCCTGAGAATAATGTGGCTGCATTGCAAACTTTGAAAAATAGAATATTAATATAAAATGTTTTGTTACATAATTTTCAGATAATTTATAAGAATCATTGTAGCAAACTTTGTAGAGAACAAATCTAATAAATTTCCCATTAAAAACCAGAATATTTAACAAAATGTTGATTTAAAGTATGCATGCTTGCTAAGTCACTTCAGTCATGTCCAACTCTGTACAACCCTATGGACAGTAGCCTGCCAGGCTCCTCTGTACATGGGATTCTCCAGGTAGGAATACTGGAATGGGTTATCATTTCCTTCTCCAGGGGGTCTTCCCAATCCAGGGCTTGAACCCATGTCTGTTATGTCTCCCGCATTGGCAGGCAGGTTCTTTACCACTTGCTCCACGTGGGAAGCCTGATTTAATATATAGGAGTCTACTAAATATTTTATATTAATAATCACATTTTTTAATTGTTGCAAAATAAAGTAAACTGAAAAATTAAGAAAATATTACAGATGTATATAACATTTAAAAAATGTTTATCAGTTTAGTTCAGTTCAGTTGGTCAGTCATGTCTGACTGCGATCCCATGGACTGTAGCTTGGCAGGCTTCCCTGTCGATGACGATCTCTTGGAGCCTGCTCAAACTCATGTCCATTGAGTTGGTTATGCCAATAAAAAGATATTTCTGTATTGAGAGAGGAAAGCATTGATTGAATTAAACAAAATAATTTCCAATTATCTGTTTCAGAAACAAAGTGACAATTTCAAAGTAACAAAATAATCTGTAAGTATATTTCAGAAACAATGATTGAATTTCAGACTAAAGGCTTATAAGATTAGACATTTTCCAGATGTCATGTTTGCTAAAGTACTAATTATATAAATCCTGTGGAAGACATATATTAAAAACTGGCTTGCTATATGTAAACATTTAAAAGTTAGTGTGACCTCCTAAATTTAGGACTCTAATTTTAAAGGCCAAGGTACTAAAATGTGACTATGCTTTGAAACAGTAACATTTGTAAAAGTATAACTTTATTGATCTTTATTGAAATTTGAAGTTCTGATGTGCAATACAATTGTTACACAAATAAAATGATAACAAAAATCATTTTATTATAAGTAACATAATTGCTGTATCAATTTATAAAAAAGCAAATCAAAACCACTACAATATTGTAAAGTAACTAGCCTCCAGTTAAAATAAATAAATTAAAAAGAAATTACAAAACACCAACAGCTAGGGAGAAATCTATAGTAGTAGAAGAGAACAATAGTGGAATAGTAACATAATAAAAAGGTGACAATTGTGATCCATTCTGAAAAAAAGCTCATGAAAAAAAGAAAGTAAAAAGAAAATTACAATCTCATACAGAATGCATGTGTCTTCAACAAAATGTGCTTAAGTTGTTGAAATTCAATTTTTATATTTTTCCACGTGGAGAAGGAAATGGCAGTCCACTCCAGTATTCTTGCCTGGGGAATCCCAGAGACAGAGGAGCCTAGTGGGCTGCCGTCTATGGGGTCACACAGAGTCGGACACGACTGAAGCGACGTAGCAGCAGCAGCAGCAGCATATTCAATGCAGGTCAAATTTTACCAGTGTGGTACCATTTTGTATACCTCAATCCAAATGTAAAATTAATAAGAAATACACACCGGAAGGGCTTCCCAGCTGTCGCTAATGGTCAAGAATCTGCCTGGCAATGCAGGAGACGTAAGAGACCTGGGTTGGATCCTTGGTTTGAGAAAATCCCCTGGAGAAGGAAATGGCAACCCACTCCAATATTCTTGCCTCAAAAGTTACATGGACAGCGCAAACCATGTAAAAAAAAAAGCAGAACCTCTTTTCATGAGGTTGAAAAGAGCTGGACACAACTTAGCGATACAACAAACACCCCAGAAGAATATGGCTCAATATGTACACAATAGCTCACAGAAAAATATACCGACTTGCCTTTCAAAATAAATGAATGCATGTTTAGATTTCTTACAAAACCGAAACTATCAATAAAACTGCAATGACTGCAATGACTACATTTTACATGTTGAAAAACTCTCTCTCTCTCTCTATATATATATATATATATATTTTAAGCCTGTAATTTTAAAAACCTTCTATTGTGATAGTATTGTGAAGATCTTCCTGACCCAGGGATCAAACCCAGGTCTCCCGCATTGCTGGCAGACGCTTTACCATCTGAGCCACAAGGGAAGCCTTCTATGTGAAGAAACAACCAATTATTGTTGCCTGTGTCAAATGGTCAGAGAAGGCAATGGCACCCCACTCCAGTACTCTTGCCTGGAAAATCCCATGGACAGAGGAGCCTGGTGGGCTGCAGTCCATGAGGTCGCTAAGAGTCCAACACGACTGAACGACTTCACTTTCACTTTTCACTTTCATGCATCAGAGAAGGAAATGGCAACCCACGCCAGTGTTCTTGCCTGGAGGATCCCAGGGACAGAGGAGCCTGGTAGGAGGCCGTGTATTGGGTCGTAAAGAGTTGGACATGACTGAAGTGACTTAGCAGCAGCAGCATGCAAAAATGGTACAGTTTCTATGGGGGAAAAAAACCTGTAGTATTATACAATTACTGTTTTTCAATTTGGAGATTTTTAGGAAACAATTTCTGAAGTGATTACAAAGGCTTATTCTTATTTGTTGAGTACAAACCCAAGACACAGAGAATGAAGACAAAAGAGGAGAAAAACAGAGAAGAAGGAAACCAGTGCTATGCTGGGATAGACTCTCTGAGCACCGAAAAGCCTAACGTTCTAAGCTATTCAGCCAAGTAAGATGTCTTCAGACAATTTATATTCATCATCTATATCTCAAATCAGTCCACCAGTAGACAGGAGAAACAGATTTATTGACTTAGTTCTTTCCTCTCTCCTAATTCTCATGGTCACGATTCACCTTATGGAATGATAGCTTTCCTACAATTTAAAGTCGTTTTAGTTGGCCCTTCTGCTTACAGGTTGGAAGTCAGTTTCCAACTCGTTTATTGTTTCCTTTGGTAAACAGAGACTCCGGGCATTGTCTGGTCATTTGGCAGGAGCTGAGAAGCAGGGTTCACCACCAGTGGGCAAGCGGAATCCATCAGCTGAGAATCTGAGTGTTGTCTCTCAGGTTAGGCAGCTGAGGGTTAACTGAAGAGACTTTAGCAATCTGAAGAGGTTTGTAATCTACACGACTGCTGGTAATAGATACTACATGCAGCACTCAGATCCCATTGTTTGTCCACAGTACAACTTAGAGACACTAATTCTTGTCAGAACAAAATATATGCATTTTTCCTAAGAGGATAAATCGCAGAATCTCATTCAAGGTGGTTCTAAGTCACAATCCCCTGGAAAAGTTAACATTATAAAAGCATATGCAGAGCCAGGTGGTCTCAAGGTTACAGCAGATATTTATCATCTTTTTTCTACCAAACCATTCTAAATGCCCTCACTTGTTGAAAACACTTTGGTTTAGTTTGCTTACCAGATGGGGAGATTGAGGCCTTCGATCCCCAGTTTTCTGAACTTTTTAATTTCTACTATTGTCTGGATTTTTATTTTTATAATGCTAGGTACAATTATTCCTTGACTAGAAAACACAGAAATACACACCTAAGTAAATTCTCTGGGTTCCAGAGTAATCTTTCTTGCTTTCATTATGTGGTAATATCCTTAGTTTTCTGTGGTAATAAGGATTGATTATTTCAGTCAGTAAATCTTTCTTCCCCCCTTTGCTTATCCACTATTATGGGAACCCAAAGTTGCAGAGTATTATATATATTCTAGATCAATGAATCACTAACAGATCCTCTTAGTTTGAAAAAGAGACGAGGATGAGTAAGGATGAGATGGTTGGATGGCATCACCAGCTCAATGGACATGAGTCTGAGCAAGGTCTGGGAGTTGGTGATGGACAGGGAAGCTTGGCATGCTGCAATCTGTGAGGTCGCACAGTCGGACACAACTGAGCGACTGAACTGAACTAAACTTAGGATCTCTTAGGTGTTTCCTCCCTGCCATGAACAGTTTTTGTAACCTTAACAGATTAAAATTCTTAAGAATGGAAAGTCCAAGTGCCAGATATGGAAAACTGGATTTGACAGTGAGATGAGCTAATAATTCTTATACTCTTTAGTCTAAAATTACTCACGCAGTGCTAGTGGTAAAGAACCCGCCGGCCAATGCAAGAGACATAACTAATGTGGGTTAGATCTCTGGGTTGGGAAGATCCCTGAAGGAGGAAATGGCAACCCATTCCAGTATTCTTGCCTAGAGAATCTCATGGACAGAGGAGCCTGGTGGGCAACAGTACATAGGATTACAAAGAGTCGGACATGAATGAAGTGACTTAGCGTGCACTCACCATGGGGTAACAGCAATTAGTGATACAATATAATTTATTGCTTTTTGTTTGCTTTTGTTTTGGTTTTTGTTCAGTGTCTCTATTATATCCTAAGAGACAGCACATGTTCACACTCCTTAAGACACTCTCATCTGAGTATTTCTCTATCTAGCCAGATATTCCCATGTTAGTATATATAGAATGTTATTTCTACAGTCAGGAGTCTATTGTAATTGCTCATTTGATATAATATTTTGCTTTTGTTCTGAGAAGATTGTATACCATACCATGTTAATAATTATTGCATTCTCTAATATTAGATTTTAGTGTTGATATACCATATATACAATTTATATGAGCAACATTAACAGGTAGATCAAGCTTGGTGAAAGGGAGTCTGTGTACTTTAACCCAAGCAGACTCCTAGCCCACTGCAAACCACTTGGCTTATATAACAAGCACAAATGTGGACAAGAAGAGAAGCTGAAACACTGGTATAAACCTGCTTGGTGTGTGTAGCCTCTGCAGTGCATAATATCTACTAGGCTTAGATTTGAGTCATGATGCTCATCCCTCATCTTATGCACCCTGAGAGTTCTACCACGTATCTTCTCCCATACTCTTGATGAAAGGAATTCCATATGGCTTATTCCCCATACCATGTGTCTCTTGGACCCTTAGGAAGCAGGGCATTTGCTTCTGTGTTCTTTTGTTTTGGATGTGCACAGGGTGGTGATTACAGTTACACTTCTGCCATGTCGTACTCGTGGTGCTAGTGGTAAAGAATCCCCCTGCTAATGCAGGAGACATAAGAGTCAGGGGTTCAACCCCTGAATCAGGAAGATCTATCCAAAATGATAGATCCTCTGGACTAGGAAATGGTAACCTGCTCCACTATTCTTGCCTGAAAAATTCCGTGGACAGGCAAGCCTGGCAGAGGCCACAAAGATATGAACACATCTGAGCACAACACCATGTCATACTGTGAAGACACCGGGAGGGTGCGCTGAGGATGCGAAATACCTTCTATTGATAAAACAAACTATGTGCAATATCACTGCCATTAACAAGGATCTCATGTAATATGCAATTAGCTACAAAAAATTCCAACATCCCATACTAGCAAACTCTATAATTTTCAGCATACATTTAGTTTTAATTTTTCCCTGGTAATATCATGTTTTATAAAATTTGATAATTATGATAAAATTCTGTTTCTAATGAAAAAATTTGTAACATAATAGTGATTTAAAGGTTCAATTTGAAATAGTTTTAATGAGTTTGAGCCAATCATATTTCTAAAGTTGAGGCTTGGTAACTGCTTTTGAGTACCTATCATATACTCCTAATGAATATCTTCATGGTTACAAAACATAAATCAGTCACATTTTAGTAAACACATGTTTTTATTTTTATTATAACAAATCATCACATATAATAGATTAAAATATTATTCTTAATTTTAATTCACTGGAGTAATATTATGCACTGCTTTTGGCATCACTATGAATGGAATTATTTTTGCTGCCCTTGAAATTCGTATCATTCTAACACAAACACATTTACATATGCATGTGTATATGTGTGTGTACATATATTTTTAATTTTAATATTTTAATACTTCATTTTTTAGAGTAATTTTAATTTCACCATAGTGGTGCATACGTTAAAACTGATTAATCCACATTCACGCATCTCTATCACCTGAAGTCCATAGTTTGCACTAGGGCTTTGCTCTTGTACATTATATACACTTAGACAAATATATAATAAATGATGTGTGTTCATTATTATAATATTAGGGAGATTATTTTCACCACTCTGGAAATCCTCTGTGCCCCACTTATTCATTTCTCTTTCCTTTCAAACCCCTGGAGACAGCTAAGCTTTTTACTCTCTCCACAGTTTTGCCTTTCCCAGCATGCTATTACTGTACAGTTGAAACCATACAGTACATAACCTTTTTATAATGGCTCCTATTGTTCCACATCCTCACCAGCATTTAGTTTTGTCAGTGTTTGGAGTTTTTGTTTATTCTAATAGGTGTATAGTGGTATCTCATTATTGTCTTAATTTTATTGATGACGTGATATGATACACTTCAGATATTTTAAAAATACAATCAAATATAACTGAAATGTGATTTCAGTAGTTTCTTAAAATGTTTCATCTTAGGAATGATATGTCAATGTAAAATTTAAAACAAACAAATTTAGTGGGTTCATGAAATGGATCTTAGACTTAAACTCACAAATAGTACACTATATACAAAAAGTAAACTCAAAATCACTGGGCAGCCTTGGCAGCTTATAAGAAAAGGTAAACCAGGTTCTTTTAAGAAAAGACCTATATAAGTTTATGTGTATGCTCAATTAAAATAAAATTACCTTATTTGTTTTTAAGTCAAAAACTAATACTTATGATCTCAATTATAAAAATATAAAAAAGTATTAGAGTATGGTTACTATACTTCTCTAAGCCTGAAATATTATCTTTTTAAATTTTAACATGAATATAAACATCAATTACCACATAAACTTTAGCTCATAAGGAATTACTTTTAGCTTACCATCTATTTTATCTATGTGAAATTAAAAATTATCTGATGATACCAAACAAATAAAAATACCTATACTTAATTCATCATGATATTGATAAAAAGTAATAATGTTAAACAAAAATAAATAAATTTGATTTCACATACTGCACAAAATTTTAAATTAATTAGTGTTATTAATTTTGTGTCATAACATAAATATTGAAACTGGAAGCTTTGACTATCAAGATTTAAATTATAATTACTATTCAAGTCAAAATACTGCAGATACTTGAGTGACTTGCATTTGATCAATATAGGAATGCACATAAGTCTTTTTAAGGAAATAAATTAAAAAATAATTTATAGCAATTCAGAGACTACACAAAATCAAAATGAACCCAGAAACACCACTGATCCAAAATGATAGATTATAATGCATCTAGCTGACAGTGCAGAAACCAAGTCATCATGAATAAATATAAGAAGAGCCTTGAGCACCTTAATAAAATCCTGTAAATCACTGACTCAATTCCATCTACTGTGTCAGCGGCTGCAAAGATACACACATTGGTAAATATGATGGAGCTTAAATTCTGACAATGAAAAAAAAAAGACTCAATAATGTTAGTAACCATATAGACTTCCTGTGAAAAATTTTGGAGGTACATTAATGTATAAAAATAATTAGTACTTCTGTTATATATTTAATCAATATTTGCCAATATATTCCTTTTTCTTCCTAGATATAAAATGGTTTACTAGTTATCACTTCTTAATGAAAATTTGACAAATTCCTGACTTTGCTTTGAATCTTTTGACTATCCAAATCATTTCTAAAATTCTGGTAACTTGGTGTTTCTAAGTCACAATAATCTCTCTGTTGTCAACATTCTTTTCTAAAGGAAATTATATTCTCTTTGATATAGTTTAATCTTCCTAGATTTACATGGAAGTCTCTTGTCTGCCAGAACATCATATCATCTCTAAACCCTACATAACTATATCTTTATCAAGTGCTCCAACTAAATGAAGTAAATTAGTGTTCTAGAGGCATTATTTCGGAGAAGGCAATGGCAACCCACTCTATTTCTCTTACTTGAGAAGTCCCATGGATGGAGGAGCCTGGTGGGCTGGGTCCATGGGATCATGGAGAGTCGGACACAACTGAGCGACTTCACTTTCACTTTTCACTTTCCTGCACTGGAGAAGGAGATGGCAACCCATGCCTGTATTCTTGCCTGGAGAATCTCAGGACGGGGAAGCCTAGTTGGCAGTTTATGGGGTCGCACAGAGTCGGACACGACTGATGTGACTTAGCAGCAGCAGCAGAGGCATTATTTCTTGTGCCTCTTAACATCTGAGAATGGCACAAATGTTTTGTGATATATCTTTACATTTACTGCAAGTTAAACTTTTCATCCTCTTTGAAATATTTTCTAAATCTTGTCTTTCTTTCTTTCTTATATCTGGCTACATATATATACATATATATGCACATATAGATATACATATATATCTGGCCTTATGTGCATATATTTGTATAAATTCTACATGTATATATAAATGATAATGTCTATCTCATAATATTGTAGCTCATATTTAGTTTTCTCCACTACTACCTGGAAAATGAATATTGTGCTTCTAAATCCTGTGTTCCTAGTATTTAGTGTAAGTCTAGAGATACAGTAAACATTTTATGAGTCTAAAAACAAAACGGTTAAATTTATAATACATAAATTATATATAGATGCTATTAACAAATGATTAGTAACTCAGAGCACAAAGGTTAGAGCTAAAGAAATAGATTCAGTAGGGAGCCAGGCTTGTTCTTCTCTGATACACTGGGACTGAAGTTTGAAACTTTTATTAATGATATAAAAGAATTTTGCATAAGAAAATAGTGAGCAGCTGGTTATGATTTGGCTGAATAAATTTGATGTGTTTAGCAGTTAAATGAACAACCATATACCTGACCTAAGGTTGCATCAGCTGTAATTGCAGTCATCAAAGTTATAATGATGGCAGAGATCCTATATTAATTTTCTGGTTTATCTTAGGTTGGGGAAGATTGTAAATTATTTATGAAACAGGGAAGCTTGGAAGAGTAAAAATATGCACAAATAGTAAGGTGTGAGAATTTGGGATGGACACAATGAATGATAGAAATCAATTCAAAATATTTTTATCCAATTATTTGGTGATTTGTTCTCAATTTAATGGCACCA
>SJYF01000460.1:1200800-1214235 GCA_006410515.1 Procapra przewalskii
GTGTTTCAGCTCACCTTTTATTTCTTACCAGATTGTCAATAGGCAATATTATATGCTATTTAGAATTTAGCATTCAAAAGCAGAATATTTATTCCAAGTATCTGTTCTGCCAGATATAGTGTGTGTGTGTTTTAAAAAAGGCCCATTTAATTATCTTTTTATGTGGTGAACTGCCTACTAGTAAGCAAAATGTTAGCTATGATATATTAGGAGTGATTAGGACTAATATTAGTGTGATTACTATATAAAAAGAGATCCACATATTTATTTGAAGCAATACAAACTCTGCTATCTTGAAACATTTTCTCAGTAAAATAAAAAACCACTTATTTTAAAAATTTCATTAATTCAAATATATATTAATGAAACATTTCAACTTATTTGGAGTCATCAAATCTGATTTAAGACAACACTTAATTTTAATGTACATTTTTCTAAAGAAATATGTTGTTGTTCACTTACTCAGTCCAACTCTTTGCAACCCCATAGACTTGCAGCACTCCAGGCTTCCCTGTCCTTCGCTATCTCCCAGAGTTTACTCAAATTCATGTCCATTGAGTCGGTGAGACCATGCATCCATCTCGTCCTCTGTCATTCCTTTCTTCTCCTGCCTTCAATCTTTCCTGGCATCAGGGTCTTTTCCAATGCGTCAGCTCTTCCCATCAGGTGGCCAAAGTATTAGAGCTTCACTTTCAGCATTAGTGTTTCCAATGAATATTCAGGGTTGATTTCCTTTAGAATTGTATGCTTTGATCTCTTTACTGTCCAAAGGACTCTCAGGAGGTTTCTCAAGCACTACCGCTTGAAAGCATTAGTTTATAATTATTTGTATGTATTTTGTTTTTCACTTAATGTGCATTGTAGCATATTCTTAACATACAAAACTTCGCTGGTGGCTCAGCTAATAAAGAATCTACCTGCAATGTGGGAGACCCCAGGTTTGATCCCTGGGTCTGAAAGAGGCCCTGGAGAAGGGAACAGCTACCCACACCAGTGTTCTTTTCTGGACAATTCCATGGACACAGCAGCCCGTTGAGCTACACAGTCCATGAGATCGCAAAGAATTGGACATGACTGAGCAACTAGCACTTTTCACTTTCAGTGTGCATTGCAGCCTATTCTTAAAGTGTATGCTTTGAATCTCAGATTATGTTACACATTTGTCAATAGAAAAGACATACTCTTTTCCAAGTTTGGAATTACCTTCTTATCCTGGTGATGCAGTGATCAAGAATCTGCCTGAAATGCAAGAGGCCACCTGCAATGTAGGAGACCTAAGTTCAATTCCTGGGTTGGGAAAATCCCCTGTAGAAGGAAATGGCAACCCACTTCAATATTCTTTCGTGGGAAATAGCATGGAGAGAGCAGCCTGGTGGGTTGCATTCCATGGGATTGAAGGAGTCAGACACAACTAGCAACTAAACCACCACCACTATCAAGTAGCAGCAAATCTGGTTAAAAAATGAAATTTTGCAATTATTTTTCATTTTTTGAAATGTACTTCTTAACATATGTAGTATTTGGTGACAGATACAAGCAAAATGGTTGAGAATCATAAAATCTCAATTTCAGAATTCAAAAAAATAGAAAAATAAGAATAATTCTCTGAAAAAATATGAAAGATTGTAAGTGCAGATTAGTGAATTTTTCTACAATTACAAGTAATTGCCCCAAATCACGTCTTACAAGAAACATCCATATACTGTTTTCATTATATACCAAGGTTGTAAGTTACCTATTTATAGCACTTCTCTACATTTCTTAACATTCTGGGATAGAAGTTAAAGTGAACCCTACTTGAGATGATCAAATTTTTGGTAGAGAAAAGAGCATAAAACTTGGCAAAATTTGTAGTAACTTAAACCTTCAATTTAAATTGTCATGTGACATGCCTACTCAAAGCAAGGAGTCAAAGCAAGTCTCATGCCCAAGCTCCAGACTCAGAGAACATGCCCTTAATTTGCAATAGATAAGCAAATACGATCTTTCTTCATAAAAAGGAGGAACAAATAATTGGGTAAAATAAATACAAACTGTAATAAGAGAAAACATCAAAAGACAAAGAATAGATTTAAGTTTGTACTACTCTAATTAAAATAAAGAAATTTAAATTAAAAAAAATTTAAAAGAATAGGTGCAGTAACTTTTTGTTCATTTGTGATGCGAATGTTTGAAATCTTTCTCATCCAATTTCAAGTATACAACAGTATTATTAACTATAATTACCATGCTATACATTGGATGCCCAGAATGTTTTTTACCTTATAAGTGAAATTTCTACCATTGCCTGTTCTACTTTAATAAATCTGTAAAAAGGAAAGGAAAAGAATTATATGTAGTTCTATGGTTGAACAATGATGTTTTCTATTAAAAACTGTACTTGATTGAAAAGATATGTGTGGCATGCAGCCTCCAGTCTATCCAATAATATACACAAATAACAGAGGGATCAGTTCAGTTCAGTTCACTTGCTCAGTCATATCTGACTCTGTGACCCCATGGATTGCAGCACACCAGGCTTCTCTGCCCATCACCAACTCCCAGAGCTTGTTCAAATGCATATCCATTGTGTCAGTGATGCCATGAAGCCATCTCATCCTCTGTCACCCCTTCTCCTCCTGCCTTCAATCATTCCCAGCATCAGGGTCTTTTCTAGTGAGTCAGCTTGCTGCATCAGGTGGCCAAAGTATTGGAGTTTCAGCTTCAACATCAGTCCTTCCAATGAATATTCAGGACTGATTTCCTTTGGGATTGACTGGTTTGGTCTCTTTGCAGTCCAAGGGACTCCCGAGTCTTCTCCAACACCACAGTTCAAAAGCATCAAATCTTGGGACCTCAGCTTTCTTTACAATCCAACACTCACATCCGTATATGACTACTGGAAAAGCCATAGTTTTGACTGGACAGGCCTTTGTCACAAAGTAACGTAACAGACGGATAGCTAACAGTAAACTGCTTCAATTTTTTTGCAAATATAAAATAATAAACATATGGCATTGTTAGCATTGCTTTGTTAACTTAATATGTCAAAAAACTATACGGTTGTATCTATATAGAAATGTGGTACTCAGACTAGTTGGAGAAGGCAGTGGCACCCCACTCCAGTATTCTTGCCTCGAAAATCCCATGGACAAAAAAGCCTGGTAGGCTGTAGTCCATAGGGTCACTAAGAGTGGGACACGACTGAGCAACTTCACTTTCACTTTTCACTTTCATGCATTGGAGAAGGAAATGGCAACCCACTCCAGTGTTCTTGCCTGGAGAATCCCAGGGATGGTGGGAGCCTGGTGGGCTGCCATCTATGGGGTCACACAGAGTCAGACACGACTGAGGCAACTTAGCAGCAGCAGACTAGTTATTAAATTCAGGTCAGTGATCACACAATTACAAATGAATTTCTAATAGAAGTGCTTCTATTGTACAGAAAAACTTATGTGCAAATCTTTATTCATAACAAACATTAGTTCTTCAACAATTTTGTAAAGTTCAGCAGAAAATTCAAAATTAAAATAGTCACTGATAAATAACTAAAGTTCAAACTCCATAACAAAATATTAAGTGGTGGTATAACTGAAAATGGAGTCCAGATGCTCACCCCTCAAAAGCCAATAAACTTTTTGTTGGTGGAAAGTAAAGTACTGATTTATTTCTGCATTTGGGATGGTGGGAAGGGTGGACTTCTGTCAAAAAGGCAATTCTTCCCCACTGACAATCAGTGAGCAAGAGATTTTATAGACTTAGAGAGAGGGCAACATAAAGATATAGCGCAGTCAACTGGGCAGTCATCTTCATATTGGTCCTTGGTGTTCTGATCAGTGTCAGAAATCTTCAGCTCCTTTTAATTGGCCAAATTGATCAGAAGCTAGTATTATTAGTAATGATTTTGTAGAAAGACAACTTTAATTATTCCATAAATTACTACCATAAAGTAGTAAATTCAATCAATTTAAAGTAACTTAGCTCTTTGTAAATAACCTTCAAACCTGAGAGAAAGGAAATTAAAAAATAAAAGCTTCTTAAAATGGTCTGAGTGTCCCTTGTCTAGTAGATAAAATCAATCCATATCATTTAACAATATAATTACTCATTTATTTATCAAGAATTTTTCTGGCCCACTGAAATCCAAGAGCATTACAAAGTTTTTGATGCTTTCTGACAGTGTTAGTAGGAGATGAATAATTTAGCAGAAAATGTAGATGGCAATGAGAAAATGAGAGAAATAACGAGATGTAGTAATTCTAAAAGCAAAGTAAGTAAAAGTTTTGCCTATAGTTTCTTTAGTTTGAAACCTAGGATATGCATACTTTCTCCCTTAATAGTTACAGTTATGTATATTAGGAGATTTTCTGTTAGTATATGACAAAATTAATTACCTCCTTTTTGAGCAATATTTTTGGATATGTGCTTCTTCATAAACTTCTGAATTATAAAAAATAATTTAAATTTTGAGAACACAATTTTTCAAATTTAAAATTGCAGATAGTTGGATATGCTGATAATATGGTATATCCAGAACAAGAATAAAGTACTACAAGAGTGAAAGTAAAACTTGGAATGGAAAGTGATGTCCTTCTGAAGGGGAGCAGTTAAGGTGATAACTTTCTATTGAAAAGATGGAAATAAAAGGAAAAAACAAAATCCTTCTAGTGACATAGTTTATATTCAATCAGTTGACTGGAATATTTGTACTTTTTGAAACGTAAATTTATTGCCATTTTTTGTCAAAATGCCAAGTAAGCCTATTTGTTTTGTTATTTGTTTTTTAAGTGAAATATGTGTGTGTTAAGTCGCTTCAGTCATATCAGACTCTTTGTGACCCTACAGATTGTAGCCCACCAGGCTCCTCTGACCATGGGATTCTCCAGACAAAAATACTGTAATGGATTGTCAAGCCCTCCTCCAAGGGAGTCTTCCCAATCCAGGTATCAAGCCTGTGTCTCTTATGTCTCCTGCTTTGGCGGACTGATTTTTTACCACTAGTGCCACCTGGGAAGTCCAATTTAAGTATATTGCCTTATATTAGATTCAAGTATACAAAATAGTGATTCAATATTTTTATAAATTATGCTTCAGATAAAATTATTACAAAATGTTGGCTATATCGCCTATGATGTATATTGCATTCATATACATTTACTTTATATCTAGTATTTTCTACCTCTTAATCTTGCCCCTCTCCTACCCCTCTCTCTACTGGAAAACACTAGTTTGTTCTCTGTATTTGTGAGTCTGTTACATTTGTTCATTTGTTTTGTATTACTCATGATGAATGGAAACAGCAGTCTAATTTTATAACATTACTCGCTGAACTTTAAAAATAATGATTTGCTTTTGGGCAATGACAATTAACTATAAAGCAATTCCATGAATAATCTTCCACGGAGCTAAAGGTAGTGAATCTCTTCAGGAAATCTAACAGGTGATCTAATAGTCAACCTATTTAGAAATAACAATAGCTACTGCTAATACCAGCTATTTAAAGAAATACACTGGTAGATTATGATAGAATTCATATTTCCTTCTCTAAAAATATCTGAAAGCTTCAATTTAAAAAGTAAGTTGTTACTTTATTTTATGACAAAAAGTTAATTTTTAAAATTAAGATATAATTGAAATTTAACATTTTATTAGTTCCAGCTATACCAGAGGAAACCATTGGTAATAGTTCTGGAGGAATATATTATATCCATGAAAAGTTCACACAAGTTCTGGGAAGAATGACAAAACTAGAGAGACCAAAAGCTCTAATGGTGAATGGTATGAACCTTAAAACTTTGCCTTCTAAGCAAAGCGACCAGTCTAGTTAACTAATGGGAGTTTTTATTAGAGTAAGCAAGCTGTTTGGAATTCTGCAATTATCCTCCTTACAGGTGATAAAAACATCAGCTAAAGAGTCAAGGGCAAGAAAACACAAAAGGGAGGATGAAGGCAATATATAAAGCAGTGAAATAAGAATTAGATTCTATCTGGACACACATGAATACTTGACTCATGTCAACTCTGGATAGAATTGTCCCATCTTCAAGTGTATGGACAATGGTGGCACCCAGTTCAGATCTGCTTAACAAGTGCTGTAAATCACTCTCAGCAGTCATAGCTCAGGCTAAAAATAGCTCAAATCGTCCCTGTACTTCTCACTGTACTTTGGAGGAAGGCCCTTGCTTGCAGGAATCATCAGATGTACTTTAATGCTCTTGGATTTTAATGAGTCAAGAAAATTAGTGCAAAACAAATTAATTATTTTAAGGGTTTGTCAATCTTTGCCTCAAATGATTGGATTCTATCAATATTCTTGTATTATTAATATAATTGCAACATTTCACGTGGAAATTTCAACAAAGAATTAAAGTTTGTCATGTGGATAATAACTATTTACTGGAACAGAACATAGCTTAAATGCTAAGATTAATGCTTTTTTTCAGCTGCAGGAGGTTCCTACTTGAAATAAGCAGACACAGACATGCATAAGGTATGCATCATCAGGCAGGAAAAGGCTATAAACATCTATCACCCAACAAAGATGCTAATGTTATGAAAAACTGTGTGAAATATCAATAGGAAATATGTGTTTGGGTAAGTCCATTCTGAAGGAGATCAGCCCTGGGATTTCTTTGGAAGGAATGATGCTAAAGCTGAAACTCCAGTACTTTGGCCACCTCATGCGAAGAGTTGACTCATTGGAAAAGACTCTGTTGCTGGGAGGGATTGGGGGCGGGAGGAGAAGGGGAAGACAGAGGATGAGATGGCTGGATGGCATCACAGACTCGATGGATGTGAGTCTGAGTGAACTGCGGGAGTTGGTGATAGACAGGGAGGCCTGGAGTGCTGCGATTCATGGGGTCGCAAAGAGTCGGACATGACTGAGTGACTGAACTGAACTGGATTCTCTGAGAACAATATCCTCCATTGAGCTGGGGGTTGCATTACACAGGACCCTAACAAAGAAATCCTAGTGGCTTAAAATGGATCTTGACTGTAATAGACAGGCAAGCCATTTTGGATTCTGCTTATTTTTTAATCAAATTAACAGCATCAAATACTAGTAAGTGTGGGGAAAAGAGTATTTTGTATCAATTTTTTCTTCTCAGCCCTACCTCCCAATATACTATCAGAACAAGGAATACATTTTTCTGCTACTGATATTCTAAAATGTTTCATACAGCATTATATTATAAGGATGTATGCTATCCTTTGTGACCTGCAAGGTATTTGTTTGAGAACTAGGACAGAAAACCAAGCATTTGTTAATAGAAATTAGAATATAATATGGATAAAAAATGCTAGCTGACTCAAATGGATAGATTTGTTCATCTAAATGTGAGGGTGGAAAGGGGGGCACGTTTGAAAAGACCTGGGCGATGTAGTGCTTACAGGAAAGAAGTATAGACTCATGTGTTTGCCCTACTATTTCCCCCAAAGGTGTAGATTATTACATTTTCTTGAAATGGGTTGAATCCAGGGTAGTTTTTGTGCAACCTGGCAGCATAAAGCACTGCTGTCTAGAGCACTATTTTAGTTTTTTCTGACCTTGTCTATGAATTGTCTAAATAAAAATGAACTGGAGAGTAATTTTATCTTATTGACTAAACAAGGACCAGATGGTGTTCAAACTAACTTGTCGTAGAGATGTCTTCATCATCCTTTACCTCCTTATTGAGAAAAGCCAATATAAGAAGATGCAGCAGTTCCAGTCCTATTACCTGAACTGGGCATATGCAGCATGGTTGGAATCAACTGCTCACTGATTTCTGGGCTAAGTTATAAGCTGAAAGTAGAAAAAGGGAAAATTCTACCAGCTGATCATGAAGCACATAAATAAGACATGTTGCTGTAGAAAACAGTATCATTTTTTTTTCTTACTAGTGTTTGAGGGGAATTCTATATTTTTTTGTTTCTTTCAGATGTGATGCTGAGACATAGCTGCTGGTGAGAAAGCTCTAAGGTTTGATTTCCTATAAGAATAATAACAATATGTAAGCCACTGAAAAAAAATTAAGGCTTCATATGTATAATTTAGAGAAAAGACATTAACCAGCATCATTTAATCATTAGTCTCCATAATAGCTGTTATTATTGATTGCTAAGTCATTTCAGTTGTGTCTAACCCTTTGCATCACTATGAATGGTGATGGCTGTGAGGCTTCTCTGTCCATGGGATTCTTAAAGCAAAAGTACTGGATTTCCTTTTCCTGGGCATCTTCCCAAACCAGGGATTGAACCTATGTCTCTTACATCTCCTGCACTGGCAGGGATTTCTTTACCACTCTCAGTGCCACCTGGGAAAGCCCATTATTAATTGGGTTAATTCTTTGGTTACACTTATTATATCTGTTCTTTCAAAGACTTGAAAGAATTCTAACTTTTGGATCATCTTAGGTATCTTGATGTTGCCAGTGGTTAACTAATACTCTGAGTTGTAAACAAAGATAATACACTGATAAGACAAATATCTGAGTATGAAGGAATACACATCACTGCTGTCTGCTTGGTGTGGTAGCACTTCTATTGCTCCTTTCATTAATCCAAATGGAAAATGGGTTTGGAAAACCATACAAGCATCTATGGAGTCAGAATGAGGTCTGGGTAGGTGAATACTGGCATGACACAGTGGGAAAATACCTCTTATTTTTCACACCTAATACTCAAAAAATATAATCCTGAGAAAGCTTATGACATACTCAGATGTAACTCTGCCCATTGGTAAGATATTCTCAACTAATAGCATCTCAGAGGACACAGCATTGTTAGCATATTCAAAACACTCAGATAATATTTAAGCCTCATAATGCATGAAATTGAGCAAACTTCCCCCCCCCTCAGAGAAGTGCAAACTTTATTAGAGTGAGAGCACTATATCGCCTCACATAGCTGCTGACAGATCTCAGAGACACACTACTGAACTTGCCCTGTGATTATGGGATGTCTCTAGGTTTGGAAGACACCTTAAAAGGTCATTGGGTTGACCCTTCCATCTGATTTGTTCATCCTCCTTAAACATCTCCCTCCAGTGGACTGGGGTCAGTTTCTGTTGACGATGGAGGGGTCATGGGTCATGATGAAGGAGGATATAGTGGGAGACAGATAGTGGAGGAGAGAGGAGCTGGAGTGCTACAGTCCACAGGGTGGCAAAGAGTTAACTGTTTGAACAACAACATAATACTGTGGCAACAATTTTTGTGATGCTTTAACCAACAGCAGCCCAAGATTTTAGGGATCTTGTAATTTGGTGTGTTAGTGAAGGGTAGATTATTTTTCTGGACATTCACTTATAGGCTGAATGGTCTTATTACATCAGTTAAGGACAAAAATTTTATAGCAGTATATAAGAACATGATAATTGGCCAAGTACCAAACTAAACTGTTTATAAGACTAAGAGATACCCCCCCCCCAAAAATTAGTAAGACAACTAGCAATATTGGCAATTGATGCCAAGTCTTTACCAAGGTTTAGAAAAGGAATTTTGGTGCATATGACATTTAACTTAGATGTTGAAGGATAAGTAGGAATTAATAAGTCAAATATAGAGAAATTTATGTCAAATAAGAAATGAAATAAAGTTTGAATATTTAAGTGATACTGAAAACATAAGACATGCTGAATTACTTTGCTTTTATTATGAGATTAACCTCAAATCAAGTTTTCACACACTGAAATACACAAAAAAATATTTCATCTAATTCTTTGCTAAAGGCATTCAACATAATCTGTACCAATACTGGGGCATGCTTTTACTTCTGGTAGATTTTGCTGTGCAACTTTTCAAATACCAGCTCCATTCTCTCACCATCTCTGTATAACTATCTTAAGGAGTAAATGTACTTTCTTGAGGTGATAGAAGATATAGAAAATAATTGCCATTAACTGGTAATCATCTTAGAACTGGACTAAGAGTATGATTTTCTCAAGGATTATGTTATCATAATAAATATTCAATAATTGATTTTAATGCATAAGCATTTTTATGTATAAGCAAAGAGAGGATAATATAAGCCTGAAGGAAATACACAGATAAAATTTTCAATAGAAAATTTGTAGAAGGAAGTAGAGAGTAGGTCTCAAAAATACAATATTGACAAATGTTATCTGTACACATATTACATATGCATTATATTTATAATATATATGTGTATGTTGGCATTTATATGGCTGTTTGGTACTATATGACATTTACAGTACTATGTCAATGGTATCTGGAGAGGGAAATGGCAACCCACTCCAGTTCTCTTGCCTGGAAAACCCCATGGCCTGGTAGGCTGCAGTCCATGGGGTCGCTATGAGTTGGACACGACTGAGCGACTTCACTTTCACTTTTCACTTTCCTGCACTGGAGAAGGAAATGGCAACCCACTCCAGTGTTCTTGCCTGGAGAATCCCAGGGATGGAGGAGCCTGGTGGGCTGTCATCTATGGGGTTGCAGAGTCGGACATGACTGAAACGACTTAGCAATAGTAGCAGCATACAATATACATCATATTTTATATATGAATATATATACATGAGAAAGAAAGGTAAAATAATTAAACACCATGCCAGAAAGACCATCCCCAAAAATAAATAAATAAAAAGTAGGAAATACCCTATTTCCAATCTTTATTCTCACTCCCTCGATTTAAAGAAAAAGAAATCTGACATCAAATATTTTGTTTAACAGCTGTGTTTGCATTTTGTATGTTTATTTATATGTGTTCTTATTTTCCCATGGGTTTATCTATTGCTGCATCAAATATCATTCCAATACTTACCAACGTAAACGATGTGCATATATCCCTTATTTCTTCCCAGTTTCTTTGGGTCAGGACTTTGGGCATGACTTCTCTGGGTCTTAGCTCCAGAAATGGCTCAGTTTCAGTCTCTCATGAGGAGGAAATCAGGGTGATATCCACAGCTGAAATCTGGAAATTTAACTAGGGAAGTGCTCACTTCTAACTCACTTTCATGGTTGTTGGCAGGACATTATTCCTCAAAAGCTACTAGAACAAGAGCTTTAGTTTTTTGGTGGCCCTTGACAGAGTTTACCCCCTCAGTCTTGCTGAAAGGACCATTCCACCAAGATAAGATGTTTCAACAAAGCTCATACATTCAGTAATAGAGAGAATCTGACATTGAGAGAAGAATAATTGAATCACTGGAGTGGCACACCCCCTTAACATTGTTCTCTTCTGGTTTTCAGTAGCAAGTTTTTCAATAAGAGAAATTTACAAAAGTTTATTAATACCTTGGCCACCTGATGTGAAGAGCCAGCTCACCGGAAGAGACCTTGATGCTGGGAAAGATAGAAAGCAAAAGAAGAAGAGGACAGCAGATGATGAGATAATTGGATAGCATCTTACTGCCATGAGGGAAGCCCATCACTAAGACAATGGACATGAACTTGGGCAAACTTTGAGAGACAGTGCCTTGTGTGCTGCGGCCCAAGGGGTCACAAAGTTGGACATGACTTAGTGAGTGAACAACAGCATCATGAATACCAGGGGCAGGAGTTATTAAGAACAATTTTGAGGCTGCCTCAAACAGGTTATGGGTATGGGTGCTGAGTTCTCTTGTTACATAGATTATACTTTCAGGCTTAGTTTGAGTTTCTTATTTTCTTTTGTATTGTTTCATTTTTGTCTTCACTTTGTAAACTTGACTATTCAATATTCTCTTTTATAAATGTCTTTTGCTTTCTGGCTTCATACTCATTTAAGAACTTTGAGTTTATGAGTAAGGATTGTAAAGCAGAAAACTTTGTTATATGTTCTGATTAGGCTATGTTTAGATATTTCAAATTTTCAATATTTGCTTTCCATTTTTCCATACTTTCTTCTTTTGTTTCTACCTATCTCCAGTAAATTAGACTTTTTGTAGAAGACTATTTAATCTTCTGACTATACTGTATAACCCTTGGTATCTGGTGAGGAAATTGAACTGGGATTGAGAGCAGTTTTCATCACTCAGTTGATAGGCTCAGCAGGTAAATAATCTACGTGCAATGCAGGAGTCCAAGGAGACGTGGGATTGATTCCTGGATCAAGAAGCTCCCTTGGAATAGGAAATGGCAACCCACTCCAGTATTCTTGCCTGGAAAATTGCATGGACAGAAGAGCCTGATGAGCTACAGTCCAAAGGATCTCAAAGAGTTAGATATGACTGAGCATGCACATACTTGTTAGTGTAAGGTAGGTGATTCATATCTGCGCTTGATTTTCCCTTTTTCATGTTTGGCACGTTTTACTTACTTCAAGGAATAAGACTTTCATTTTCTCCCTGCCTTTAGAAGGATAGTTGTGTTTCTGTCCCTGTTGATAAACATTTTTGTCTTTCTCATAATCTAAATAATTGTTATTTTCTCTCCCACTTTACTCCACTGTTATAATGATTGCTGCCCCTAATGCATGAATCTTTCTTGAGTTCATTTACACAAATCGGAATTCTTCCAACATTGTTCAAGAAATGGTTAAACTTTTGTAAATTTTCTGAGTCAATTATATCTTGTCTATTCTCAAACTTACTTATATTGCTGCCATTCTAATTTTTTTCTAATTATTTTTTGGTGTATGATTTTTCTATTTTATAACTTAAGTGTTGTGATAGTGAATCTTAGGGGGGAAATGGAAGTAAACACATGTGTTCAATCCAACTGTCTTTTCCAGATGTCTTTTATTTTATTATTATTTTTTACATTTTGCTTCAAATTACTTTGTACATCTCTATGAAGTTAATGTCCTATTTCCTTATCCATGTCTTGCTTAATGAATTTTAAAACACCCCTAGGAGCTACCAGACAAACTTCAAATATCTTTCTTCTGGAAATATCTTTCTGCTTCAGTACTTGATTCATATTTTCTCAAAACTACACTGTCTCTTCTTATCCACAGGGTCTGTTATTCCCACATTCTGACCAATCTTACTTTGTCTTGCCATTGTCTGAATATATATTCTACTCCCATTTGCAACTGTGGGTCTCTGGAGGGGGTTTCTTCATTTGTTCAAATCAAATAAGAGTGGGTGTTAGAGTCAATATTTGTTACTACAACTAACAATTTCAAAGGATTTGTTGTATTACACCAAGATACTCTATAACTGCAAGTTCAAACCTGAAATTCTCTAAGTTGCATGTGTACTGCATTAATATTAATACATTATATAACAGATAAGTTACCGACCTGAGTTCTACAAAAATAAAATCTCTATGATTTCTTCTTTGCAGGTATAAATTATATATTCAAGATAAAGATGAAGAAAGGTTGACATGCCTGATAATTTTTAGGAAAAAATAAATAAAAATTTTTAAATGCCCCTTCTGTTTATCTGTACCACAGATTTGTGTTTGTCTTTAATACAAGCACTGTGTTCTAAGAAAAGCCAATAATCAGATTTTTATCTAACTATTGATTTGTAAAACAAACCAGTTATATAAATTGAAAATAATAACATTGGTTTTAGCTAACTCCT
>SJYF01000460.1:1233916-1244762 GCA_006410515.1 Procapra przewalskii
TTTAAATTTTTTATTTATTTATTTATTTTTTTTTACATGATAGTATACATGTTTTTATGCCATTCTCCCAAACCAACCCACCCTCTCCCTCTCCCTCAGAGTCCAAAAGTCCGTTGGTGGGTAGAAGAGGCTTATGCTGAAGTAGAGTGATGAAGAAGAGAAAATAAGTAAGAAAGGAGTGAAAGAATTTTAGGGATTCAAGAGTCTTGGGAATATCTCATTTCAACTTTTAATTCCTCACAGAAGGAAATAATGTCTAGTTATTTGTTCTAAAATATTGCTAATTAATGTCATGCCTGAATCTGATATATGTATTACTGACTTTTATCCATGTGATTATTTTCATATATTGTGCTTTCTTTTAGAGGTAAACCAAATATTATCAATTATTTTTCTTGCATCTAGTCATATCTATGGAGTTATAGTAATTTATAGTGCTGCTTTATTCTTTTTTAAAGCTATATATTATTTTAAAATATTATTTATTTATTTTTGTCTGTGCTGGATTTTTGTTGCTACACGGAGTTTTCTCTAGGTGCAGTGAGCAGGGCTGTGCTCTGGTTTCAGTACACTGGCTTTTCATTGCAGTTACTACTACTCCAGTTGCAGAGCATGGGCTCTGGGGTGCACATGAGCTCAGTAGTGGCGGTGCTTAGGCTTAGCTGCTCCACAGCAAGGCATGTGTGGTCTTACCAGACCAGGTATAGAATCTGTTTCTCCTGCATTGGCAGGCAGATTCTTTACCACTGAGCCACCATGGGAGCCTGATACTGCTATTTAAAAATAATGGTGATTTTAATAAAAGAGGAAACAAGTATTCAATTATTTCATGAGTGCAGTGCCGATTAAACATATCAGTGGCAACAAATGTCTATCTATTATGTTATTGAAAATTTGGGTTAAAATTTCAGTTACAGAGAAAGACAACTCTAGAGAATAGTATTCTCTATTCTGAAAAATAAAATTAATGAAACATAATATTCACCACCCTGGAGAAGGAAATGGCAACCCACTCCAGTATTCTTGCCTGGAGAATCCCATGGACAGAGGAGCCTGGTGGGCTACAGTCCACGGGGTCACAAAGAGTTGGACACAACTGAGCAACTTCACACCCACCTATTTCAGACATATAAAAATAATTTAAGATTTCTTCAAATTTAAATGATGTAGTTGTTTGATAGACCATGATTATATTGCACATGTTTATAATATTGAAATGAGGTTTAAAAACAACCAAAGAAACCCTCATAAAATCAGTGCATTCATTGGCTAGACTGGCATAGAAACAAAAGTGTTAATGATTTAAGAACATCTGAATGATAATATCTATTTTTGTGACAACTCAGTCTCAAAAAACATTGAAGAGTTTAAAATAAGAGTAATTCTTAAATATGAAAATAGAACTTCACCATTCACTTAGTTCATGAGATTAAAAAAAAAAGATTTGTGGAATTTATGGTATATATAAATAACATTACTTTTCTAACTTTCTAATTCTGGCAAGTATTGACGACTAAGAATTCTTAGACTACATTTAAATAGAAAATGCCCATAAGAAATGAGTCTCCTCTCTTTCTCTTGTTTCTCTGTCTTTCTCAGTCTCTTCTTCTTTTCTCTTTCTCTCTTTCTTCCAATGCTCATATATGTCTTGGAAACTTTCTATAGGATATCTTCTTTATTTTGTGCCAATATATGCTTGACTATATGATTCTCTTTTTGTCTGATTCCCTTTATCCCTCAGATGAAGGCTAAGTAACATTTCATTTTTGATCCTGTGTTGCTTTGATTAATATTGTTGACTTAAGGTCATACATCCATTCCATGAACTGATTAAATTTTTACCCTCCACCTGCGATACCAGGAGTTGCCATTGGTATAGATAGCATATGTAATTAATTACAAGAACAGTCATCTATAAAACAAACCATTAAGTAGAAAACAAAACGTCAATATGTGTGCGATCAATTCAGTGGAATGAAGAATGAATACCTAGTTTACATATGTCAGCCTAGCCCTGGTTCCAAACTTTGCAACTGCCTTGTTCTTACAGCAAACTATTGCCATTTGTTAGTCATCTAAAAATCCAGAATCATTTTGAAGCTCAGAGATCAGTCTTGATTTTCATCTATTCCTCTTCGTCAACTGCTTTCCTTTTTTTCTCACTTTAGTTCAAAAACTACTGCAGGTGACTGAGCAAGTTAGGTAAATACTGTATCAAAAGGTGAGGTGAGCATTTTCAGCAGGCTAGTAAGGGTTTAGATTTCAAACTGAGTAAGAAAGACTTCTGACTGAAAGGCTGACCCGGTTGGTGTGGTCTCAGGGATTAAGGAGGGCACCCTTGAGTTTGGAGGAAGAAGGTAGATATTGGGGTGTTTGGAGCATGAATGTGATCAGCAAAGAATTTGCAGAGATTAAATTGCTTAGTTAGACACAAGAGAAAATTGGTTATACTCAGCAGAATTGGACAAATAAGCCCATACACAAATTTATGTGATTTTTTTGGTTGATGTTCACATTTCCCATTGACTGAACTTATTATTTTTTACATTTATAAACAACCTGTAGTCATATGTTTGTTGGATTGAACAATCTTGGCTGTCATTTGGGATCCCTTCCAGTTTTTTTACTTCCATTTAGAAAATAGATTCTGCTCAGACCATTTTTTCTGGCCATTTAGACCCAGATAAAGATGGTATAGACTCCTTTCCTATCAACACAGCAACTGTAGAGTGGTGAGAGAGGGGCTTCCTATGACTCTCCCATTAAAACAGGACTCCAGCATTTTTCAAGTAGATCATTTCCCACTGATAGAAGTGCTGAGTGAGAGCAGCAACTTCACAGTACACTATTTCAGTGTTGAGAATTGGAAGAAACTGGCATACAGGAAAAAAATTGAGTTAAAAAATTTCAGCTAAAAATATAATTTATTAATGCAATGCATTAGAAGAATAACCTTTGAATGCCCTTCTCAATAAACTGTGTGCAACATCAAGTTCAACCTACAAAGACTTTGGGTCACTACTTTCCTCCTACCATCTGTCTTATCTTTATCACTTTATTGACTTTCTCCTTTCAAATGTCTTAAATATTGAATTCCAATTTTCTCCTTAAAGACAAATTTCCTATGAAGATGTGCATAGTCATGTAGTTGTTTGGGAAGAATTCATTATAGTCCATTACTGAAGTTACAGTATAGGTATGAGTGCTTTTGAATCAGACAAGAAGGTCAATTAATTTGCTGCCATGGTTCCTGTGTGGGAAGTTTCTAAATAGAAGTTATGTTTCTGGGGAGCATGTTTAGATGTGATACATTGAAATACTGCCTCCTAATTTTTTGTTTATTTGTTTCTTTGTATGTTAGTATGCCTGTGTGAACCTTATTTTACAGAAAGCATTTTGCTCATATTACCAAAACAGAGGATGGTGGCTTTGAGAACTGAAAAAGCAAGTAGATATGTTTTCTTTGAATTGAATGGAAGTTTCTGTTCAGCTCTGTTGAAAAGTGCACATTACATAGTACATGGCATTTATGCTGAAATCAGGTATGAGTAATGTGAGAATGGAGGTTGAGTTTTGACAGAAGATTTT
The DNA here is from genome assembly GCA_006410515.1 of Procapra przewalskii. Lineage (NCBI taxonomy): Eukaryota > Metazoa > Chordata > Mammalia > Artiodactyla > Bovidae > Procapra > Procapra przewalskii. Next base: position 1,237,505 of record SJYF01000460.1, read on the forward strand.
GCATTTATTACCTCTTTCAAAAGAAAGGTAATGAAGCAAGAAATAGTCACAAATAATAAGAAGCAGTTGAATACACAACAATCTCCACTATCCTTTAAATTTTCAACCTCTGTGGAGAAATATGCAGTTCTTTCAATTTTATGTTAATATATGGAAAGCAGTATCCATTTCTTGAAAACTCTTTCTTATATGACCTTCAAATGTCAGACATTTCTCTATAACTTCAGATAATGCATATAATTTGAATTTTGACTCACTACTTGATGTTAATTCAGACTCATTTCCCATAAATGATTCATTCATTCTTAGATTTACTAATCTCATCCCTGTAAATGGTTCTTATGTGGGCCAGTCAGTTAATGAGAACACTGTATTTTTGACATCCCTTAGTGATAAGTTTGAAATGCTTATGGGTAATTTGATGTCAAAGAATGCCAATCTTTTCTGCAGAGAAAGTTTACATGGCCAGTATTAAATAAAGGGGTGTCCTTGGTAAAATAACAAAAATGGTGTGTATCGTTACACACATAGATATAGCGATTGAGATACCAATAGAGATGCAGATATATATAGAGAGATACAGGCTTCTCATGTGGCTCAGTGGGTAAAGAATCTGCTTGCAATGCAGGAGATGCAGTTTCACTCCCTCGATTGGGAAGGTACCTTCAAGAAGGGCATGGGAACCCTCTCCAGTGTTCTTACCTGAAGAATCCTATGGACAGTGGAGCCTGGTGGGCTATAGTCCATAGGATTTCAAAGAGTTGGGCATGACTAAAGTGACAGCATACATAGATATCAGTTCATTTCAGTTCAGTCTCTCAGTCTCATCCAACTCTTTGTGATCCCATGGACTGCAGCACGCCAGGCTTCCCTGTCCAACACCAACTCCTGAAGTTAACTCAAACTCATGTCTATTGAGTCAGTGATGACATCCAACCATCCCATCCTCTGCCATGCCCTTCTCCTCCCACCTCCAATCTTTCCCAGCATCAGGGTCTTTTCAAATGAGACAGTTCTTCATATCAGGTGGCCAAAGTATTGGAGTTTCACCTTCGGCATCAGTTCTTCCAATGAATATTCAGGACTGATCTCCTTTAGAATGGACTAATTGGATCTCCTTGCAGTCCAAGGTACTCTCAAGAGTCTTCTCCAACACCACAGTTCAAAAGCATCAATTCTTTGGTGCTCAGCTTATAGTCCAAATCTCACATCCATACATGACTACTGGAAAAACCATAGCTTTCACTAGATGCACCTTTGTTTGCAAAGTAATGTCTCTGCTTTTTAATATGCTGTCTAGGTTGGTCATAGCTTTTCTTCCAAGGAGCAAGTGTCTTTTAATTTCATGGCTGCAGTCACCATTTGCAGTGACTTTGAAGCCCCCCAAAATAAAGTCTGTCACTGTTTCCATTGTTTCCCCATCTATCTATGCATAGCTATAGATAAAGTAAAACATTTAAAAATGTATTTAAATCCAGTTTTTAAATTTTAAAACTACAGTGTAAGAGTTGATGGGAAATTCAATCCTGGCTATGACTGACACTATCTGCTTAAGGTTTGTACAAAAATACTAGGTTCTTATACACATCTCCAAAGGACTTTGATGCCCCTTTGATCATAGTGATCATTCCTCACTTATTACTACAAGAAATGCACTGTATTGTCTGAATAGCTTTCATTGGGTTCTAGGAATCTTTCTTTTTAGGAAATTCAAGGGGACAAGGGAATCTTTGGATTATGCTAGAGGACATGTGAGTCCTAGAAATCTCTCTGGGTGCTGCCCAGTGGAAAGACACACATCTCTGTCTCCTTCCAAGTCATGGAAGAAAAAAAAAAAAAAACTCATTTTATACTGTGCTTAAAGGCCATTAATTCCCTCCCCTATCTCTCCACCCCTAATCAAATCTAATGCATATCATTTATTATATTTGGGATTTTCCAAAGGCAACAGCTGTAAACTGAATCAAGGATTGCTTGTTTTGGATATTATAAATATTGTATCCCTAGAGAGAGATTATGAAAAAATCTGGCATTTCTTGAAATAGGAGAAGGGAAGTGGTAGGGCCAAACAAAACCAAAATATACCATTCAACAAATTATATTTAAATAATTTTAAAAACTGACTATTCTCCAATATAAAAAAAAACTGACAGGAAGAGTCTAGGAGAATTTTCATTGCTAATATCATTGGCTGTTTATGTGAGCTTCCTATAAAAACAAATAACACAGGACTGTAACTAAAGAAATGCATAGTTATATTATTTTTCTCACAGAAGAAATTAAAACAATCCACTAATGCTGTAGAAGTCAGTGTATGCAACTGCTTGTTATTTATTTTTTCTTATATCAATTCTTAAGCAGTGGCAATAATTGGAAGAGTTAAGTGAGGTGGGAATCTATGCAATCCCAAAGTATTCTTAGTGATGTTTCTGCAAATAATATGATTAATCAAAGGCAATCTTTAGAGGACAGAAAAGACAGGAAATATGCATGGACTTATTGGACCAATTTCAACTCTTTATTCAATAATGTATGCTGAGGACAATATTTTAAGAAGCCTGTTTATTTATTTCAAGAAATTTTAAAAAGTTAAGTGTCTAGACCCCATAAATCTTCCATTCTTTTGGCAGACACTGAATGCATAGCAGATAAGATACATTCTGAGTGTGCTGTTATTTGAAAAGTGAAAACCTCATGATTACTGTGACTGAATGTAGGTGGAAGATGAATGTTATTTATCCAGGACAGCTGCATGAAACATTTTTGAAAGGAAACTTCTGAGCAGGGACCTAACTAAATGACAAGGGAATCCATCTATGATAAGACCTGGATAAAGAGCATTCTAAGTAAAATTAACAGTAAATGCAGGGCTTTTTCTCGCCCCATGTTGTGACAGCTTGGCTTTTTCTCACTTTTTCTTGGCCTTTTCATTCTTCCAGGCTAATTGGTAGCAATTTGAGCCTAAAGCATCACCTTCCACTGGGATCCAAAGATCTAAAAGGAACTTCAAGCTGGGAATAGACTTCTAACTGATTCATCAGAGGTTAATACAACCTGGACCCCAGTGTCTCCTCAAATGTTCATTGATGAAAATTCTCGGAGAATTCCAGCTGCCTCTCAACATATCTCTGCAGTGTTAATGAAAAAATAAAAATAAAACTCAGTAATTTGACTTGCAACCATAGTAGAAAATTGCCATCTACTCTATCAGAATATTCACCTCAACAAATTGGACAGAGACTTAATGTACAGGGGTCAAAAGGTGAAGACATTGTAAACTGCTCATAGAGAATGGATGGAAAGGATGATTAAATACACTATAGTAAATGACTTCCTCTGCCTGAGTTTCAAAGATAACTTCAGCAGAAGGACACTGAGACTCAGTTAAGAATGGAAATATTTAAATGTAGCGGTCATTATTGCCTATATCATAAACATCCTTCTAAGGATAATTATGAGAATATAAGACAACAATTATGACACAGAGTTGATGAGACATAGATTATTTTTTCTTGCTGTGAATTTAAGATCATTATGAAGAAGTTTGGGAAAGCTACTCTCACTAGGATGGACTGGGTCCCAATATTTTGATAGACAGAGACAGTGCACTAAGTCGTGTCCAACTCTTGTGACCCCATGGATTGTAGCCTGCCAGGCTTCTCTGTCTACGGGATTCTCCAGGCAAGAATACTGGAGTGGGTTGCCATTTCCTTCTCCAGGGGATCTTCCTGACCCAGGAATCGAACCCAGGTCTCCATCATTGAAGGCAGATTCTTTAACGACTGGGGTGGAGGGCAGAGGGGAGGGGGCTCAAGAAAGCAAATAGAACAGGTTGGACAAAGAGTGGAATGATTAAGATTAATGGGGGCTCTAACTGGATCCACTTTGCCATGGCTCCCTGGCCCTTGCAGGCTCTCAACAATCACATGAGATTTTAGGAATGCACCACACAGAATTGATTAGTGAAAGGATATACCACATAGAACTGATTTGTTAAATATTACCCCTCCCTTACCCTCTGCCTCCAACAAACTCCCTAGAGTACTACAGGCAGGGAAGACCTAAACTATTGAGAGGAATCCCTAACACTTGTCCAGAGTTATAAATTCTGTGATGTCAGTTTTTCTTGCATCTCTTTTCTACCTTAATGCAGGTAACTTATAAGAAATCTATGTAGCTTGCATTTGCATGACGTGAATGTGCTTTGGTTCCACTTTGATCTGACACAAAGAATCACTAATAGGGCTTAGGTATTGCTTGTTTAGGAATCCTGAAGTCTGCCATAAGATGAAACAGTATCAAGTATTTGAAACTACGTTGTATGGAAGGAATGTAAACAAAATGTTGGGTGGCTTGACCAGAGCATTATTAGAGCAGTGTGTTGAATTGTAATAAGATTTATTGAGGTTCTGTTTGAATTTTCAGTAGCAAATAAATATGTGTGTAGAGGATCTTATTAAAATTTGAGACATATTTGAGTGCCCTTGAAATAATTCTTATTCTTATTTTAGACTTGTTTTTGTTAGCTATGTATTAAATGAAGAATACTGACCTCCACTATATTCCCAGGATGTAAATATTTGGTATTTTAATTTTTTATGATATTGTCCTCTGGGAAGGAAGTTTATACATTTAGGGAAGTTTAGAAAACTAGGGCTAATGGAGAAAGAAATGGCAGCCCACTCCAGTATTCTTGCCTGGAGAATCCCGTGGACAGGGGAGCCTGGTGGGCTGCTGTCTATAGGGTAGCACAGAGTCAGACATGACTGAAGCTACTTAGCAGCAGCGGCAAAAAACTATGGCACAGATATTTGCATATATTAACCTCTTGGAAGTGACATCAAAATGGAGGGAGGTAGAAGGAAGTTAGCATGTTAATGCTGATTGGTGAGAACTGAAAGAATGATGGTGATATATAATACTAAGTTGAGATGAAGTCTGACTGTGTTTTACTTCAGTTATTCAGTTATTTTCTCTCATGACCCATGTGTACACAGACCTGGATTTCTTTGTTGGGTAAGAGAGATATATAAAATTAGTCTTCTGCCTCTAACTCTGTTTGAAAGTGAAAGTCAGTCATGTCCAACTCTTTATGCCCCTTTGTTGTTCTCTGTTGCTAAGTCGTGTCCAACTCTTTGTGACTTCCTATCCTTCACTATTTCCAAGAGTTTGCCCAGACTCATGTCCATTGAATCTGTGATGTCACTCAACCAATCTCATCGTCCATCACCTCCTTCTCCTCTTGCTCTCAGTCTTTTCCAGCATCAGGGTCTTTTCCTGTGAGTTGGCTTTTTGCATTAGGTGGCCTAAGTATTGGAGCTTCAGCTTCAGCATCAGTCCTTTGAATGAATAGTCAGGGTTGACTTCCTTTAGGATTTCCTAGGACTTCGTGGAATTCTCCAGGCAAGAAAGAATGCTGGAGTGGATAGCCATTCCCTTCTCCAGGAGATCTTCCCAACCCAGGGATAAAAGCCGGGCGTCTCAAATTCCAGACAAATCCTTTACTATCTGATCCACCAGGGAAGCCCCTCAACTATGTTTAGTTCATTTTAAAAAGATATTGGAGAATTGGATCCTTAAGCAAAGCAGCTGGAGACATGATGTGAAGAAGTAAATGACATCCTTATAATTTTATGACAGCTTAATTAGAAAAGACCCTGATTCTGGGAAAGATTGAAAGCAGAAGAAGGGGACAACAGAGGCTGAGATGGTTGGATGGCATCAGTGACTCAGGGGACAAGCTTTGGGAGACGATGAAGGACAGGGAAGCCTAATCTGCTGCTGTCCATGGGGTCACAAAGAGTCAGACCTGACTGAGTAACTGAACAACAATGAAAGTAAGGAACAACCACCTGTTCGTGTTTGGAATGAAACAGAAGCAGATATAATCCAGAGCTGGAGAAGTGTGCAAGCAAAAAATGTTCAAAAGTAAGGGACATTAAATATTACATTTACCAAAATAAAGTTTCAAAGGTTATTCTGTGGCATCTCCTCCTCCTGTGGGCCTGGGTTCTTGGTAAAGACACAAAGAAGAATCTTAAGTCTTACCCATTGCAAGAAAGTTCCTTGAAGACAAGGAAAGAGATGATAGAAAGAACACCTCAGGAAAGAAGTGGGCCAGGTTAGGGGAGACTGTGGCCCTGGACAATTGCAGTGCAATTTTTAAGGCAAGTTCATTTGTATAATTCAGGAGGTCATTGATTGACAGCTATAGGTGATATAACAAGAGGCTCTACTGCTCATGTCTTTCCCATAATTCAGTCTGTTATAATTAGCTGTATGTATTCATGGACTATTTATGAGCAGTTAATGAGTTCAATGGTCACCAAAGGTTACATAAGTACATGATAGTGTGAGGTGTGCACTTGTGCCAAAGAGGGGAAAGTGCCTCCAGTCAGCCAGTGGGATGGTCATGGACACTTATCCAATGGAGCCACCTCTTGTTGCTCATGGCTAGCTTCTGGCATAACAGTTTTACTTAGAACTAATCAACCACTATGTGGTTTATAACATGTGGTGGAGCCTTGAGGTTTTGTTAAATTTGCAGGTTGTTTCCAGACACAGGGTCATCTTGACTACTGTATGCATTTTAAAATCATTGACTAGTCAAAAAGTAAAAAATAAAAAAACTTATTTCTGTTTCAGTCATGCTCATTTATAAGCTTATGAAATCTGATAACCCAAGAACATGGGTGAACAAAACACACACACACACACATACACACACAAAGTAAATGCAAACAGTATGGAGCAGGCTGTGTTTGCACTCCTGACCCGCAGAAACTGTGAGATAAGAAAGATGCCGTTTTCACTTGGTAAAGTTTCTGAACAGGTTATGCAGCAATACGTAATATATTTCTGGCCATAGTTTCTTTACTCACTTCTGGAAAATTTCATATATGTCCTTGATTTTGTGTCTGTCATATTCATATGAACCTGCGCCCTAATCCTTTTAGTCACTCTCAGCTCCCTCTCTTTTAGAATTACAAGTGTATAAGTCTTTAAAGGAGAAAGAAATCTTAATCCAAAAATTTCTTCATTCTAGGCATATAATTCTTACAAAAAATCATTTCTGTTAAAAGTTTAATGAGTAATAGGGTATTTAAATTTTTAAAGTGTAAAAGAGGCACCACTGACATTTTGTGTCAGAAATTTTCTTTTTGTTGGGGGCTGTCATATATATACATATATACATATACATATATATATATACATATACATATATATATATATACACATATATATATATATACACACA
>SJYF01000460.1:1328679-1344501 GCA_006410515.1 Procapra przewalskii
TGTGTATATATATATATATATATATATACACATATATATATATATGGAAAGGCAGAATCGGAAATTTTGAAGATGGCATGATACCTCAAACTGCATGAGAATTGAGAAAAATCTAGAAATCTACAGACATTGTGTAAGCTCTAAGCTTTTATCATTAAAAAACAAAAAAGATTCAGTTCAGTTCAGTCGCTCAGTCGTGTCCGACTCTTTGTGACTCCATGAATCGCAGCAAGCCAGGCCTCCCTGTCCATCACCAACTCCCAGAGTTCACTCAGACTCACGTCCATCAAGTCAGTGATGCCATCCAGCCATCTCAACCTCAGTCATTCCCTTCTTTTCATGCCCCCAATCTCTCCCAGCATCAGAGTCTTTTCCAATGAGTCAACTCTTCACATGAGGTGGCCAAAGTATTGGAGTTTCAGCTTTAGCATCAGTCCTTCCAAAGAAATCCCAGGGTTGATCTTTAGAATGGACTGATTGGATCTCCTTGCAGTCCAAGGGACTCTCAAGAGTCTTCTCCAACACCACAGTACAAAAGCATCAATTCTTCAGCGCTCATCGTTCTTTGCAGTCCAACTCTCACATCCGTACACGACTACTGGAAAAACCATAGCCTTGATTCGACGGACTTTAGTCAGCAAAGTAATGTCTCTGCTTTTGAATATGCTATCTAGGTAGGTCATAACTTTTCTTCCAAGAAGTAAGCGTCTTTTAGTTTCATGGCTACAGTCACCATCTGCAGTGATTTTGGAGCCCCCCAAAAAATAAAGTCTGATACTGTTTCCACTGTTTCCCCATCTATTTCCCATGAAGTGATGGGACCAGATGCCATGATCTTCGTTTTCTGAATGTTGAGCTTTAAGCCAACTTTGTCACTCTCCTCTTTCACTTTCATCAAGAGGCTTTTTAGTTCCTCTTCACTCTCTGCCATAAGGGTGTTGTCATCTGCATATCTGAGGTTATTGATATTTCTCCCAGCAATCTTGATTCCAGCTGTGTTTCTTCCAGTCCAGCGTCTCTCATGATGTACTTACTCTGCATATGAGTTAAATAAGCAGGGTGACAATATACAGCCTTGACGGACTCTTTTTCCTATTTGGAACCAGTCTCTTGTTCCATGTCTAGTTCTAACTGTTGCTTCCTGACCTGCATACAGATTTGTCAAGAGGCAGGTCAGGTGGTCTGGTATTCCCATCTCCTTCAGAATTTTCCTCAGTTATTGTGATCCACACAGTCAAAGGCTTTGGCATAATCAATAAAGCAGAAATAGATGTTTTTCTGGAACTCTCTTGCTTTTTCCATGATCTAGTGGGTGTTGGCAATTTGATCTCTGGTTCCTCTGCCTTTTCTAAAACCAGCTAGAACATCAGGGAGTTCACAGTTCACATATTGCTGAAGCCTGGCTTGGAGAATTTTCAGCATTACTTTACTAGCGTGTGAGTTGAGTGCAATTGTGTGGTAGCATTCTTTTGCATTGCCTTTCTTTGGGATTGGAATGAAAACTGAACTTTTCCAGTCCTGTGGCCACTGCTGAGTCTTCCAAATTTGTTGGCATATTGAGTGCAGCACTTTCACAGAATCATCTTTCAGGATTTGAAATAGTTCTACTAGAATTCCATCACCTCCACTAGCTTTTTTCATAGTGATGCTTTCTACGGCCCACTTGACTTCACATTCCAAGATGTCTTGCTCTAGATGAGTGATCACACCTTGTGATTATCTGGGTCGTGAAGATCCTTTTTGTACAGTTCTTCTGTGTATTCTTGCCATCTCTTCTTAATATCTTCTGCTTCTGTTCTGTCAGTTCAGTTCAGTCGCTTAGTCGTGTCCGACTCTTTGAGACCCCCTGAATCACAGCACACCAGGCCTCCCTGTCCATCACCAACTCCCAGAGTTCACTGATTCGCATCCATCTAGTCAATGATGCTATCCAGCCATCTCATCCTCTGTTGTTCCCTTCTTCTCCTGCCCCCAACCCCTCCCAGTGTCAAAGTCTTTTCCAATGTGTCAGCTCTTCGCATGAGGTGGCCAAAGTACTGGAGTTTCAGCTTTAGCATCATTCCTTCCAAATAAATTCCAGGGAGGCTGCTTCTGTTAGGTCCATCCCATTTCTGCCCTTTATGGAGCCCATTTTTGCATGAAATGTTCCCTTGGTATCTCTAATTGTCTTGAAGAGATCTCTAGTCTTTCCCATTCTGTTGTTTTCCTCTATTTCTTTGCATTGATCACTGAGGAAGGCTTTATTATCTCTTCTTGCTATTCTTTGGAACTCTTCATTCAGATGCTTATATCTTTTCTTTTATCCTTGGCTTTTCACTTATTTTCTTTTCACAGCTATTTGTAAGGCTTCCCCAGACAGCCATTTTGCTTTTTTGCATTTCTTTTCCATGGAGATGGTCTTGATCCCTGTCTCCTTTACAATGTCATGAACCTCATTCCATAGTTCATCAGGCACTCGGTTTATCAGATCTAGGCCCTTAAATCTATTTCTCACTTCCACTGTATAATCATAAGGGATTTGATTTAGGTCATACCTGACATTGGGGTTCTATTTTTTTGGCGAGATTCATAGATGACAGTTCTCAGCCTTGTTTGCATTGCATTAATCCACGTGATTAATTTAAGAATTGTAAAAAATGAATATAATATATTCTATACTCAGAGTTAATCTCAAGATCTTTCACATACACATCTACTTTTTCCATTCTGGACCACTAGGATAGCCAATCTTAAAACAGTTTTGGAAGCAATGTGCTATAGATTGAAAAGCCTAGGTCTTTGGTTTAAGGCATGGAGAAGGATGACTTACCTATTTGAAAAACATATCATGTGAGTGTGAAACAAATTTCTGTTTTGTTTATGGTATCATATGTTGTTGGATCTATTTGACCAAGCAACTAGCATTATTCCAAACAATAGCTATCACTTGCTTGGACTGGTCCTGCCATAGCAAATCGTAAAGCATTTGCACTGAATTATCATGACATTGGCAAGTCAAGCAAACTCAGAAGACTGGCAGATGGAGACCTTGGGAATTCATAGAAAGACATGTTTTGAAGCTGTCATCTAAAATCATTGGAGTTCAACTAAATGCCCTAGGCCATTACATTTGGGAAAAGCCAGAAAGCTAATGTGTGTTTGTTCACACTTGTTGTGTTACACAGTGAATTTCAAGAAAGAGATAAACTTGGACAAGAAAGAGCTGGTTCTTAGAAAAGAACATAAAAGGAATAGAGCTGAATTTCTAAAATTTAGCACTACCTACATCTTATGTCAAACATATTGCTGTTGTTGTTGTGGGGAGCTATCTTTGGCACTGTAGGATGTTTACCATTATCTCTGCCCTCTCCAGTACAGACATGGAGTGCCCTTACCCAATTACCATAATCAAAATGTCTCCAAACATTGTGTCCTATGGGGAGGAAAATACCATCTGTGATTAGAAACTACTGATATTGAGAAAGTTTTTAAATGCTGGGACCATAGGTCAGAAGCTGAATTTTTCCAGATTAGTTTTAAAAGAAAAAGACCTTTCAGAATTGAAAGGCTGCTATATTCTTAGTTAAGTAGAGAAACTCAACCCTGAAGCAAATAATTGATTAGGAATGTTACATTTCTTCTCAAGCCAATATTTGATAAATAGCCTGCATGTTTGTTACCTTTAAAATGAGAAAGCATATGTATACTGGGAAAAAGGGAAAAATAAAAAATGATGTGCACTTTTTTCCTATCTCCAGTTTTGTAATGAATCTCCTATATTCAGTTAATAATATGTAAGATCCATTAACTGAAGACAGAGAAGTTCTACACAGTCAGCAAAAACAAGACTTGGAGGTGACTGTGGCTGAGACCATGAGGTCTTTATTGGAGAATTCAGGCTTCAGTTGAAGAAAGAAGGGAAAACTACTAGCCTTTCAGGTAAGACTTAAATCAACACTTATGATTATACAATGGAGGTGATGAATAGATTCAAGTGATTTGATCTGGTAGTGAGAGTGCCAGAAGGAACTATGGATGGAGGTTTAAATGCAAGAAGCAAAGTGGCTATCTGAGGAGGCTTTACAAATGCTTAGAAAAGAAAATAACCAAAAGGAAAGGGAGAAAGGGAAAGATATACTGAACTGAATGCAGAGTTCCAAAGTATAGCAAGGAGAGATAGAAAGCCTTCCTAAGTGAAAAATGCAAAGAAATAGAGGAAAATTATACAATGGGAAAGACAAGAGATCTCCTTAAGAAAGTTGGAGATATCAAGGGAATATTTAATTACCTGGATATCCATGTTGGTGTGATCACTTACCTAAAGCCAGACTCCTATAATATAAAGTTAAGTGGGCTTTAGGAAGCACCACTATAAATAAAGCTAATTGAGGTGATAAAACTCCAGCTGAGCTATTCTAAATCCTAAAAGATGATACTGTTAAAGTAATGCAGTCAATATGTCAGCGAATTTGGAAAACCGAGCTGCGCCCGTGAAAAGGTCAGTTTTCATTCCAGTTCCAAACAAGGCAATGCCAAAGAACATTCAAACTACTATACAATTGCAGTTATTTCACAGATTAGCAAGATTATGTCAAAATCCTTCAAGCTAGGCTACAGTAGCATGTGAATCAAGAACTTTCAGATATACAAAGTGGATTTAGAAAAGGCAGAGGAACCAGAGATCAAAATGCTAACATCTGTTGGATCAGAGAGAAAGCAAGAGAATTCCAGATAAACATCTACTTTTGCTTCAGTGACTGTCTTAAAGCCTTTGACTGTGTGGGTCACACTAAACTTCAGAAAGTTCTTAAAGACATGGGAATACCAAACCTCCTTACCTGCTTCCTGAGAAATCTGTAGGCAGACAGAGAAACAACAATTAGAACTGAACCTGGAACAATGGACTGGTTCAAAATTGGGAAGAGAGAATGTCGACTGTATATTATCACCCTGCCTACTTAACTGATATGCAAAGTGCATCATGCAAAATGCTGGGCTGAATGAATCACAAGCTGGAATCAAGACTGCCAGGAGAAATATCAGCAACCTCAGATATGCAGATGATATCACTCTAATGGCAAAAGTGAAGAGGACCTAAAGAACCTCTTGATGAGTGTGAAACAGGAGAGTGAAAAAGTTGGCTTAAAACTCAACATTCAGAAAACTTAAATCATGGCATCTGGTCTCATCATTTCATGTCAAAGAGAAGGGAAAAAAGTGGAAACAGTGACAGATTTTATTTTCTTGAACTCCAAGATTACTGCAGTCATGAAATTAATAGATGCTTGGTCCTTGGAAGAAAAGCTATACAAACACAGAGAGCATATTAAAAAGCACATACATCACTTTCCCAATGAAGGTCCATCTAGTCAAAACTATGTTTTTTCCTGAACAGATGTGAAAGTTGGACCATAAAAAAAGCTGAGTGCAAAAGAATTGATGCTTTTACATTGTAGTGCTGAAGAAGACTCTTGAGAGTCCCTTGGACTGCAAGAAGATCAAAGCATTCAATCTTAAAGGAAATCAATCCTTAATATTAATTGGAAGGACTGATGCTGAAGCTGAATCTCTAATAATTTGGCAACCTGATGTGAAGATCTGACTCCTTAGAAAAGACCTTGATGCTGGGAAAATCTAAAGGCAAAAGGAGAGAGGGGTAGCAAAGAATGAGATGATTAGATAGCATCACTGACTCAGTCAACATGGGTTTGAACAAATTCTTGAGACAATGAAGGACAGAGGACAGGAAAGCCTGATGGGCTGCAGTCTATGGGGTCACAAAGAATTGGACAACCCTTAGTGACTGGACAACAATGGCAACAACAAAGCAACTGAAGGACAACAGTGTAATGATGAGTACAATATTTGGACTATTTAATGTTCACTCAGAGTTATCACTTGATCAACTTGAAATTAATTCATCTATTAAAAAAAGGAATGTTTCTCTGCTTGGGACTGTGGTAAGCAGAATAATGGTCTTCAAAGATGCTCTTTTCCTAATCCCCAGAATCTGTGACCATGTCATCTGATAGGGAAAAAGAGAGTTTGCAGTGTGACTATGTAAAGAACACTGAGATGGGAGATTAATTTGAATTTTCCTTTCAGGCTCAATCTAATCATATGGATTAGAAATGGAGAAGCTCTTTTGGTGAGAGTAACAGAAAAATGTGACTGTGGAAGAATAGACAGTGTTACCTTTGAAGAATGGGAGAGACATCCCACAAGTCAAGGAATGAAAGTAACCTCTAGAAGCTAGAAAATAGAAGGTGATGGAGTTTAAGAGGTATAGAAACTCTCCTGGAGTTTCCAGGAAGGAACATAGCACTGCACACCTAGTAAGACCCATATTAAGCATCTACCCTACAAAACCATAAGATAAAATATCTCTGTTTGTTTAAGTCACGATGCTGGTAATAATTTATTGCAGCAGCAATAGGAAAATAATGCTTAGAGTGTTTCAATAATGGAGAAAATAATTTATAAGCAACAGAGTGGAATTTCCTTCCTTCACAATGTTTGCAAAATAACAAGAAGACAAATTATAACACTTCATTTATTTATTTATTTAAACTTTTTTTTTTTTACTTTATATTAGAGGATAACTGATTAGCAATGTTATAATAGTTACAGGTGGACAGCAAAGGGACTCAGCCATACATAGAGATATATTTATTCTCCCCCAAACTCATGTCCCATCCAGGCTGACAGGTGACACTGAGCAGAGTCCCCTGTGCTGTACAGTATATCTTCGTTGCTTATCTATTTTAAATATAGCAGTGTGTACATGTCCCTCCCAAATTCTCTAACTCTCCCTTAATCCCATCTTCCCCCTCTGGTAACCGTAAGTTCTAGAGAACAAACCCTAACACTTCAATATTTTCTGGAGCTATGACAGAAAATAGAAATTATAGAACTACAGAATAAGAATTTACCTTATCTTTATTATGCATTTATCCTCCCTTTTCCACAGATTCACTTTCCACAATTTTGTTACCACAGTGAAAAAAAGTTAAATGGACAACCACAGTGTAAAAAAGTTAAATGGACAATTCCAGAAATAAGCAATTCATGAGCTTTAAATTGCACACTCTTCTGAACAGTGTGATGGAATCTTGTGCTGTCCTGATCCTTCCAATACAGGAGGTGAACTTTCCCTTTGCCCAGCTTATCCTGCCAGATTAACTACATTAACTACAACTACTCAGTAGCCAGCTCTGTGTCTCTGTATCACAATGTGTTCAAGTAGTTCTTACTTCACTTAACAATGGGCCCCAAATTAAAAAGTAGAAGTGCTAGCAATTCAAATATTCTCTTACTGTGCTCAGTTTATAAACTGAACCTTATCATGGGCATGTATAGAAGAAAACTTGGCATATATATGGTTCAGTACCATCTGGGGTTTCAGGCATCCACAGGTAGTTGAGAACATATCTCCCCTAGATAAGAGGTGAACCATGCAACAGGAAGCATTTATCATGAAACACTATTTTACTTACAGATAGCAAATGTTTGCAATTACATTAAGACAGGGCTTCCCAGGTGACATTAGTAGTAAAGTAGCCTCCTATCAATGCCACAGATATAACAGATGTAAGTTCGATCCCTGGGTTAGGAAGATCCCCTGGAGAAGGGCATGGCAACCCACTTCAGTATTTTTGCCTGAAGAATACCATGAACAGAGGAGTCTGATGGGCTACAGTCCACAGAGTTGCACAGAGTCGCAAAGATTCAGATAAGACTGAAGCAACTTAGCAGGCAAGCATGGAAATTTGTTGTAAAAGAAGTGAAGTATCAGAAGGAAGTGGAAGTTTTCAGGGTTTTAGGCATTAACTGCAAACTGAAGGAAAAAAAAAACTTTAATAAATTAAATGCATTCTAACTTCTAGAAAAGACATGCCTGACTTTTAAAATTCCAAGTGCCCTCTAATCACTGTTCATTTTGATTAGAGTGCTGGGGGTGGGGGTGGGGATACAACTTAAATTATTTTATAACAAACCATCTAGTAAAAGAAGTGAATTTCAATGCTGGCAGGCTCTTCCGACATCTTCTCACACTGTCATGGGCGAAATGTAATTGTCCTTCAGTGTCATGGAGCAGAGCCTGGGCTTAAGCTGATGGAGTTGCAAACTGGATATAAAGGATGAGACTTGGAGAAAGAAAACCATTGCTTAGTAAAGAAGGTTAGTCTTATTTTACACTTTCTTGACAGCTGAACTAATGTGAAAAGCACCTGTTTTGTTCCTTCCTTATTTTGCATACGCTTGATTGTGTCAGTGAGGTTGTTCAAGTGATTTTTCTCTTTGAAGGGTCAAGGCTATTCATCCCCAAATCAGTTTTCCTGTGTATGCTCAAGTGTAAGTGAGAGGAATGTCTATGTTGCTTGATTTGTTGTGTGATTACTGTTTGTGATTGTCTTTTGCCCAAGATGGCATGCAATTTTACAGCACAGATTATTTTTTCAAAACAACTACATTCCCAAGTTTTACAGAGAGGGATGTCCATTTACTGAAATACAAACTTAAATTTCTGGAAAATAAATATCAAATCCTCATACATATCTGTAAAGTAGCTATAAATTGTTATTTTTCAGATGAGGTATCTCTCAAAGTAGCTAATTTTGACATATACTGGAAAGAATATTTATTCCTTCTATGATCAGGAGCTGACTGTGGCAGATTGTATGTGTGCAAACAGAGGATATAATGTTACATTTAAGAAAACAAATTCTCAATTGACCAATTCAATACTAGTAACTAAACCAGAATTCTTTTTATTATTGATATACCTTTGACAATTGGATAATTAAGTCATCAGATTGTTACCTGCTTCCTGTCCACACACACACACATACAAACACATAAACCCAAGTATGCATTCCACAAATGAGTATTTGTGCTTTTGTAAAAAGAAATGCTCACCAACAATTACTTTTTTTTTCCAGGATGCTAATTATGTTAGCTCATTCCTTATTTGGGCTTCCCTGGTGGCTCAGAGGTTAAAGCGTCTGCCTGCAAGGTGGGAGACCCGGGTTCATAATATAACACCTTACACACTAGTAAAGTAATGCTCAAAATTCTCCAAGCCAGGATTCAGCAATATGTGAACCATGAATTTCCAGATGTTCTAGTTGGTTTTAGAAAAGGCAGAGGAACCAGAGATCAAATTGCCAACATCCACTGGATCATCAAAAAAGCAAGAGAGTTCCAGAAAAGCATCTATTTCTGCTTTATTGGCTACGCCAAAGTCTTTGACTGTGTGGATCACAATAAACTGTGGAAAATTCTGAAAGAGATGGGAATACCAGTCCACCTGACCTGCCTCTTTAGAAACCTATATGCAGGTAAGGAAGCAACAGTTAGAACTGGACATGGAACAACAGACTGGTCCCAAATAGGAAAAAGAGGCCACCAAGGCTGTATACTGTCACCCTGCTTATTTAACTTATATGCAGAGTACATCATGAGAAACGTTGGGCTGGAAGAAGCACCAGCTGGAATCAAGATTGCCGGGAGAAATATCCATAACCTCAGATATGCAGATGGCACCACCCTTATGGCAGAGAGTGAAGAGGAACTAAAGAGCCTCTTGAAAGTGAAAGAAGAGAGTGAAAAAGTTGGCTTAAAGCTCAATATTCATAAAATGAAGATGATGGCTTCTGGTCCCATCACTTCATGGGAAGTAGATGGGGAAACAGTGGAAACAGTGTCAGACTTTATTTTTGAGGGCTCCAAAATCACTGCAGATTGTGACTGCAACAATGAAATTAAAAGATGCTTACTCCTTGGAAGGAAAGTTATGACCAATCTAGATAGTATATTCAAAAGCAGAGACTTTACTTTGCCAACAAAGGTCTGTCTAGTCAAGGCTATGGTTTTTCCAGTGGTCATGTATGGATGTGAGAGTTGGACTGTGAAGAAAGCTGAACACTGAAGAATTGATCTGTGGTGTTGGAGAAGATTCTTGAGAGTCCCTTGGACTGCAAGGATATCCAACCAGTCCATCCTAAAGGAGATCAGTCCGTTGGAAGGACTGATGCTGAAGCTGAAACTCCAATACTTTGTCCACCTCATGGGAAGAGTTGACTCATTGGAAAAAACCCTTTTGCTGGGAGGGATTGGGGGCAGGAGGAGAAGGAGATGACAGAAGATGAGATGGTTGGATGCCATCACCGATTTGATGGACACGAGCTTGAGTAAACTCCGGGAGTTGGTGCTGGACAGGGAGGCCTGGCATGCTGCAATTCACAGGGTTGCAACAAGTCAGATATGACTGAGCAATTGAACTGAACTGAACATCAAGTATGTCGTCCATTAGTATGTACATTCACTGATCCATTTTTGCTCAATCCTCTACCTCCCTGTCATTTAAATGAGCACCTGTAATCTAGTATGTGGTAAAAATAATAATAATAATAAAAATCTGTTAATTTCATAGTAAGCAGATTTTGAAGTTATGAGTATTATCTAGTGAATATGGCACAATCATAACTTTGGGAAAGATTACCTGAGCTAGCATTATTTTTAGTAAGTTTCCAAAATATCATCAGACAGCTTGTTTTTAAGACAAAAATAAATGTAAGAAAATCCACTCCATCAAGGAAGCTATGACACTTTGACAGAGTCTTAGTTACATCTTAACAGGGAAGACTGAGCAGGATTTTCCTGTATGTGGAGCATGGGCTCAAGTGAGTCTCCTTCCAAGGTGAGTGACATTGAGATGTTCATAACTTAGCATATAGTTGCTCAGGGTTGGGGGCCAGCAACCCTCACAAGTGAGGTCCTTGAAGTTCCTATTGTCAAGTAAACTACTGTCACAGAGGTAAGACACGGACTTCCCTGGTAGCACAGTGGATAGGAATCTGCCTACCAGTGCAGGGGATAAAGTTTCCATCTCTGGTTCAGGAAGATCCCATATGCCATGAGGCAACTGGGCCTGTGCACCATGACTACTGAATCAGTGTGCCATAGAGCCTACGCTCTGCAATGGAAGAAGTGAAGTGAAGTCACTCAGTCATGTCCAACTCTTTGTGACACTTTGGACCATAACCTGCCAGACTCCTCCATCCATTGCGAGGCTTCTCCATCCATGGATTCTCTAGGCAAGAATACTGAAATGGCTTGCCATTTCCTTCTCCAGGGGACCTTTCTGACCCAGTGATTGAACCGAGGTGTCCCTCATTACAGGCAGGCTCATTAACATCCGAGCCACCAGGGAAGTCTGCACCACAACAAAGAGTGGTCCCACTTGCTACAACTAGAGAAAGCTTGCACAAAGCAATAAACACACAGCACAGCCAGAAATAAATAAATAAAATAAGTATGTCAGACTCTTTGCTACCCCATGGACTATAGAATACATGGAATTCTCCAGGCCAGAGTACTAGAGTTGGTAGCTGTTCCCATTTCCAGGGGATCTTCCCAACCCAGGGATTGAGCCCAGGTCTCTTGCCTCCCAGGCGGATTCTTTACCAGCTGAGCCACCACAAAATAAGTATATATATATATATATATAGGCTTCCCTGGTGGCTGTGGGAGATCCAGATTCGATCCCTAGGTCAGGAAGATCCTCTGGAGAAGGAAATGGCAACCCACTCCAGTACTCTTACCTGGAAAATCCCATGGATGGAGGAGCGTGGTTGACTGCAGTCGCAAAGAGTCAGACACTATTGAGCAACTTCACTTTATATATATGCACATTTTAAAAAGATAAGATATTTATCCAGTTGAGCATATGGTCTCTAATAAATTATTCTTCAGTATTTTCCTTAGGAAACAGCAAACTCGTCTGGTATTTGATACTCTTTTCTTTCTTGGGTAAACACTTATAGGAGACAAAAAGCAATTGCTGAAGTGACATAAGTTGTTTTGCATCAGTTGGAAAAGAGATCACTATTATTTGAGGGTGTGATCAATCAGATGTATGTGCTATTTGAAGAGACATAATTATATATTGGATTTCTATTGGGAGTTTTATTCAGCACTACATAGTCTCTTTTTTCCTATTTTTTTGTTTGGATGACCATCTATTATATCATTTTATGGGACAACATCTGAACAAAATAATTCAAGACTCTGGAAATCACATATTTGAACAATATTGCAAATAATAACAAAAGGGTTATAATCAATATTTATAGTTCATTTCTAAAGGAACCAAAAGAGGAAGTGCCCTAGTGGTCCAGTACAGTATATAAAACTCCGTGCCTTCACTACTCAGAGAACCAGAAATGGGGGTTGTGTTTGCCATTGATTACTGTATAAGAAATTACCTCCAAACATCAAAGCTTCAAATAATAATAAACATTTATTATCTCTTCAAGTTTTGGGGGGTGGTGTCACAATTTCCTGTGTGTTTGTACTCGGTCATGTCCAACTCTTTGGGACCCTATGGACTGACCCACCAGGCTCCTCTCTCCATGGAATTTTCCAGGCACAAATACTAGAGTGGGTTGTTATTTTCTACTCTAGGATCTTCCTGGCCCAAGAATTGAACCAAGGTCTCTTGCATCTCTTGCATTGGCATCAACTGCATCTTGCATCAAATGCACCACCAAGGAAGACTCAAAGAGGTGGTTTTGGCTTTCAAGAGGTTACATTTTATCTTTCAGCTGGAACTGTAGTCATCTGAAGACTTGGCTGAGACTGTGACAGCCGCTTCCCAGGTGGCTCCCGTGCATGGCTAGTGAGTTGCTTTTGGCTGTTGGTGGGCAGACTCAGTTCTTCTCGATGTGCATCTTTCAATAAGGCTAATTCAAGGTCCTTACAAAGTAATGGGCTTCCCAGGTGGCACTTGTGGTGAAGGACCTGCCTACCAATGCAAGAGACATAAGAGATGATGTGGGAGTTGAACCATGAAGAAAGCTGAGGATCAAAGAATTGATGTCTTTGAAGTGTGGTGCCAGAGAAGACTCTTGAGAGTTCCTTGAACTGTGAGGAGGTCAAATCAGTCAACCCTGAAGGAAATCAACCCTGAATATTTTTTAGAAGGACTAACACTAATGTTGAAGCACAAATACTTGGGCCACTTGATGCAAAGATCTGACTCATTGGAAAAGACCCTGATGCAGGGAAAGATTGAACGCAAAAGGAGACAAGAGCGGCAGATGATGAGATGATTAGATAACCTTACTGACTCGATGGACATGAATCTGAGCAGACTCTGGGAAAAAGTGAAGGACAGGGAAGTCTGTCATACTGCAATCCATGGGGTCACAACATAAAATGATGGCTGACTTCCCCCAGAGTGAATAACCCAAGAGGCCAAAATGGAAACTACCATGCTATTTAACAGACTGTCACCACCATTGTACCCAAAATGGCATTGCAACTAACTCTAGTTCAACATGGAAAGAGCCTATAATTGCATTCCAGAAGATGAAGATGGGACCTACTTGGTGCTGGGCTAACTTAGGAGAACTCACCAGATTGCCTAATTATGTAAATTATGTATATATTTCTTACATCTTCTTAGCATAATTAACTATCTCATAAAATGCTATAGATATACAATATTCTTTCTCTAAAGCCTTCATTGTGTCATTTAAAAAGGCCAATATTAGATTCAGGGCTTCTTTGTTTTAAACCAACATCTACCCATTGTTATTAACTTTTTGTTTTAAGAATTTCTTGGCTTTGCTGACATTTTACGGCTCACCTGTAATCACTGAAACATAGCATGTAGGAAATCTTCAACTTCCATGTAAAGCTTTCTAGAATTCCCCTTTGATAATAAGGTTTCAAAGATTTTAAATCTTGATTAGAGTCTCACATTATCTCCTTCAAAAAATTGTAGTAATTTAGTAAAATTGTCTTTGTTGTTTGTTATTACTTTTGTTTTTGAGAGAGACTGTATTTTTGTTAGCATATTAAATAAAGCAGTGCATATTGGATTTGACACCTTAGTTATTTGCAACAATTTCTATAAGAAACAAACCATGTTACTCTTGCAGGCCCCTCTCTGTATTTATACCAAGATGGTAAACAATTTACTTGCAATATATGTGACCCAGGTTTGATTCCTAAGTTGGGAAGATCCCCTGGAGAAGAGAGTGGCTATTCATTCCAGTATTCTTACCTGGATAATTCCATGGACAGAGGAGCCTGGCAGGCTATATAGTTCATGGGTTTCCAAAGAGTTGGTCATGACTTAGTGACACACACACACACACACACACACACACACACACAAGTCTCAATCACTTTTTAAAAACACTTTAGTAAAACTGTGCATATATTTGTTTTTCCCAAAGAAAAACAAAAGTACATATTCTTAATAGATATAATAATGAAAAAAAGAGAGCTATAAAGATGACAAAAGTTGCTTCAATGTAATCTTGCAATTAAATTGCAATTATTTTATAGATTCTGCATTTTCATAATTTAGAGATAAAAAGTGTGTATATTGGTTGACTACAGGCTGCCCTGGGTCTTTGCTGCTTTTGAGTGGGTTTTTCTCAAGTGGCAGCCAGCAGGGGCTGATCTTTGTTGCTTTGTGTAGGCTTATCATTGTGGTGGCTTCTTTTAGAGGAGCACAGACTCTGGGTGCACGGGCTTCAGCAGTTGCAACACGTGGGTTAGGTAGTTTTGTCTTATGGACTCCATAGAGGGGGCTCAGTAGTTGTGATGCAGGGGCTTAGTTGCTTGGTGGCTTTTGGAATCTTCCCAGACAAGTGAAAGAACCTGTGTCCTTTGCATTAGCAGGCAGATTCTTATCCATTGCAGCACCAGGGAACTCTGATTCAAAGTATTTATTTCCCATTGTATAATACCATTTTTGACTTAGAAGATTGAACTAAATGTATGCATATTTGAACAGAGGGGGAAAAGGAGAAATGATAGATAACTCCCAGATTTCAGACATGAGAAAAGAGTAATATTATGATTTTCTCATAGGATTAAGTCCCTTGGACAGCAAAGAGATCAAACCAGTCAATCCTAAAGGAAATCAACCCTAAATATTCACTGGGAGGGCTGACGATGAAGCTGAAATTCCAATACTTTGGCCACCTGATGTGAAGAGCTGACTCATTGGAACAGACCTTGGGAAAGATTGAAACAGGAGGACAAGAAGATGACAGAGTATGAGATGGTTGGATGCCCTTATGGACTCAATGGACATGAGCTTGAACAAATTCTGCGAGACGGTGAAAGACAGGGAAGCCTAGCATGCTGCAGTCCATGGGTTTGCAAAGAGTCGGACAAAACTGAGGGACTGAACGACAACAAAAGATCTGCTCAGTCTCCTAATGAGTAGGAGGTTATAAGAGAAGGACCGAGTTAACTCTAGTACAGATAAGGGCAAAGTATCTGTTTTTGGACCTGGTGAATTTGAGATGCTCATGAGATATTCAAGCTGTTGACAACCAGGCTATAATTCTTGTTCCAGGTGAAATTTGTATATAGAGGTGACTCATTAAATATATTTTTAAGGGAAAAATATAATGTTATTAAATTTATGTAGACACTTCCCAAGTAGTGCTAGTAGTAAAGAAATAATCTGCCAATTCAAGAGAATTAAAAGAGGTGAGTTTGATCCCTAGGTGAGAAAGATTCCATGGAAGAGGGCATGGCAATCCACTCCAGTATTCTAGCCTAGAGAATCCTATGGACAGAAGAACCTGGTGGGATATGTCCATGGGTCTGAAAAGAACTGAAGGCAACTGAAGTAACTTAGAATACATGCATGCATGAGAGTTCTTCATTTTACAAAACTGCATATAAACTTTTCCTAGAATCTGTAGGGTACTAAGTGCAGCATTAATAATTGTGGTTAAGTGTAGCATATTTAATTTTTATGTTTTTGCTTTTTTTCCTAATTTTCTTTGATTAAATATATATGCTTTG
>SJYF01000460.1:1356932-1369295 GCA_006410515.1 Procapra przewalskii
TATGCCTTTATAAATCTTTTTATACATATTGCTTCTTGGGATGCAGAAATAATGACTGGAAGCATGAGGTAACTTTTAAGATAGAAGGGATTTGCTGAAAATAGTAAAAGAGAAGTATAGTCTCAGGTTCCTGATGACAGTATAAAGCTTACCTTCTAATACTAGACCACCAGCTTGAAAACTTCTTATATATCAGAGTAAAATGCAAGCTTCTAGTTTTGTAAAATTTCTGTAGTTAGATCTCCAAATGTTATTCTGATAAATATGTCCAAAAAATGAAATAAGTATTAGAAATTTATTTATTTATTGAGATATAGTTCATTTCAGCTCAGTTCAGTTCAGTCACTCAGTCATGACCGACTCTTTGCAACCCCATGGACGGCAGGATGCCAGGCCTCTCTGTCAGTCACCAACACCCAGAGTTTACCTGAACTCATGTCCATTGAGTAAGTGATGCCATCCAATCATCTTATTCACTATCATTCCCCTCTCTTCCCGCCTTCAGTCTTTAACAGCATCAGGGTTTTTTTCAAATGAGACAGATCTCCACATCAGGTGACCAAAGTATTGGAGTTTTAGCTTCAACATCAGTCCTTGCAATGAACACTCAGGACTGATCTCCTTTAGGATGGACTGGTTGGATCTCTTTGAAGTCCAAGGGACTCTCAAGAGTCTTCTCCAACATCACAGTTCAAAAGCATCAATTCTTCTGCACTCAGGCTTTCTTTAGGTCCAACTTTCACATCCATACTTGATTACTGGAAAAACCATAGCCTTGACTAGATGGACATTTGTTGGCAAAATAACGTCTCTGCTTTTTAATATGCTGTCTAGTTTGGTCATGACTTTTCTTCTAAGGAGTAAGCATCTTTTAATTTCATGACTGCAGTCACCATCTGCAGTGATTTTGGAGCCCCCCAAAATAAAATCAGGCACTGTTTCCACTCTTTCCCCATATATTTGCCATAAAGTGATGGGATCAGATGCCATGATCTAGTTTTCTGAATGTTGAGTTTTAAGCCCACTTTTTCACTCTCTTCTTTCACTTTCATCAAGAGGCTTTTTAGTTCCTCTGCAACTCTCTGCCATAAGAGTGGTGTCATCTGCATATCTGAGGTTATTGATATTTCTCCTGGCAATCTTGATTTCACCTTGTACTTCATCCAGCCCAGGGTTTCTCATGAAGTACTCTGCATATAAGTTAAATAAGCATAATAAATAATACATAAGCATAAATAGTTGATTTATTATATATATACATTTCAGGTATAGAGCATGTGAACAATTTTTAAAGATCATACTTCATTTATAGTTATTATAAAACATTGGCTATATCCCTTGTGTTATACAATATATCCTTACAGCTTGTTTATTTTATACATAGCTTATACCTATTAATTCCCTACTCTGTCTTGGCCCTAACCCATTATGTGTCCTTAACTGAAACCACTAGTTTGCTCTCTATATCTATGAGTCTGTTTACCTTTTTAAATTCACTAGCTGGTTTCATTTTCTTAGATTCTATATATAATTGATATCATGCAGTATTAGTCTTTATTTCTCTGTCTGAATTATGTAACTAAGCATAATATGGTTCAGGTTCACCAATGTTGTTTCAAATGGAAGAATTTCATTACTTTTTAATGGTTGAATAGTATCCCATTGTGGGTGTCCCTGGTAGCTCATGTGGTAAAGAATCTATCTGCAATTAAGGGGACATGGGTTCAACCTCCGAGTCAGGAAGATCCCCTGGAGAAGGAAATAGTAACCCACTCCAGCATTCTTCACTGGCAAATCCCACGGACAGAGGAGCATGGCAAGCGACAGTCCATGGGGACAAAAGAATCAGACAGGACTTAATGAGTCTTGATGAGAGTGAAAGAGCAGAGTGAAAAAACTGGCTTAAAATTTGACATTCATTAAAGAAAGATCATGGCATCTGGTCCCGTCACTTCATGGAAAATAGAAGGGGAAAAATGGAAGCAGTGACAGATTTCATTTTCTTGGGTTCCAAAATAACTATGGACAGTGAGTGCAGCCATGAAATTAAAAAAAAAAAATTGCTCCTTGGAAGAAAAGTTATCGCAAATCTAGACAGCATATTAAAAAGTAGAGCATCACTTTGCCAACAAAGGTTGTATAGTTGAAGCTATGGTTTTACCAATAGTCATGTACATATGTGAGAGTTAGTCCATAAAGAAATCTGAGTACTAAAGAATTTTTGCTTTCAAATTGTGGTGCTGGCATGGTGCAGTCCAAGGGATGGCAGAGTCAGTTAGCACTTAAAAACTGCACAAAAAACAAGTTCTATTTAAAGGGGAAATAGCAGGAATATTTGTAAGTCATACACACAGGGATAAAATTTTTTCAAAATGCTTATAAGACCCCAAGAGGAAGGGGTCCTTTGTAGTATTTACATAGCATTTCATACCTGACAGGGGCCATTTAGCACATGTGTAGATTATTTGTCTATCCTAGTTCTGCAGTGATCTAGATGGATAGAATGAATGGATGGGGTGGGAGTTAGGTCTAATAGGGAGGGAATAAATGTATACATAAACATGGGTTCTCCATGTGTTGCTAGTGGTAAAGAAATTCCTGCAATGCAGGAGATGTGGGAGAAGTGGGTTCAGTCTCTAGGTAGGGAAGATTTCCTGGAGTAAGAAATGATAACTGACTCCAGTATTCTTCCCTGAAAACTCCTCTGAACAGAGGAGCCTAGTAGGCTACAGTCTATGAAGTAGTAAAGAGCTGGATACAACTGGGGGACTGAGCACACATAGACTTATGTATATTTATAACTGTTTTACCTCATTGAACAGCAGAAACTAACATAACATTATAAATTATAATGTAATTATACACATTATATACATTGTAATTATACACCAATGGGGAAAAAAAAGAAGAAAGAACATATATATGTTTATATATATACAGCTGTTCAGTTGCCAAGTCACGTATGACTCTTCAAAGAGTCAGAGATATATATGTATGTGCCTGTGTGTGTGTGTGTGCATGTGTGACGTGCTAAGTAACTTTAGCCATGTCTAATTATTTTTTGTGATCCCCATGAACCATAGTTCTCCAGGCTCCCCTGTCCATGGGATTCTCCGGGCAGGAATAATGCAGTGGGTTGCCATTTCCTACGCCACTATATATATTTAAAGATAGTCATCCATGCTGACTTTGCCTGCTAATGGAAGAATATTGTGCTGTGCTTTTCTTGACAGTGGGATCCTAAGATATGTCTTTCTTCAGTACACAACAAAAGGAGTAAGAAAGATGTTTTCCATACTTTAAGGGTGAAATGTAGATATTAAACAGAGGGTGATATTGGTGGTAGTAGAAGGTGAGTGCAGCTTCTAAAAATGTTTAGTCATTATTTTTTTGTGAACATCTTTGTCAACATCACAGCTCTGTAGATTATTCTTCTTTATCTATACAGATTGAGAGTGACAAGGGGGAATATGAAAGATAGAACAGGAGGGAATCTTTGTAGAGAACGCTGTGGTAGACAGGCTTGCTGAAATCTTGCAGCTGGCCACATCATACAAAGATACTCAAGTTTAAAGTCAGGAAAGAATGATCAAATAACCAGAAGTTTACTTTTATATTGATTTTAAGCCAGTTCAGCATTTAGGATGCATAGAAGTCATAGTCCAAATAAGTCACAGATCTGAGTAGATTCAATAAACTTGCCCACTCAAGGTCGTTTCCATTTTTTATGGTCATAGCAACCAAATACATTAAAGAAGCTACTAGTTCTTAAAGCACAGATCCCTAGGTCTGTGGCCTTTTAAAAAAAGTTGAAAGGGGCCTAGAGATAGAATGCAGGAATATTGTCCATATTCAAGGGTCTTCACTGCTCTATGAGAAAATTGATGTTGTATCAAATCCAAGATTTTCCAAAATCTATTATACATTTTGAGAAACTCTCTGGGTTTATGCCAGATTGGAGAAGGCAGTGGCACCCCACTCCAGTAATTTTGCCTGGAAAATCCCATGGGCAGAGAAGCCTGGTAGGCTGCAGTCCATGGGGTCACTAAGAGTCAGACATGACTGAGTGATTTCACTTTCTCTTTCACTTTCATGCATTGGAGAAGGAAATGGCAACCCACTCCATTTTCTTGCCTGGAGAATCCCAGGGACCAGGGAGCCTGGTGGGCTGCCATCTATAGGGTTGCACAGAGTCAGACACGACTGAAGCGACTTAGCACTTAGCATATGCCAGATTATGTAACCTGGCCCTGGCTTCCACAAGGCACCAATTTAAACATCTAATCACTAGAAATGAGCAGAAAGTTTACTGAAATTAGAAGTGCAGGATTGGGGGCTGAAACAAAAATATACCTTACTATCCTGATTCCTATCCCAACCCTCTGTGGCTAAGATTTAATCTTAACTTGATTGTAATTAACTATTTGCATGTATCTATCAATTGTTACTGATAAGATGCCTTGTGTGAAATAAAGATGTCAAAGAACAATTTCTCATAAAAATTTATCACTTCAGTTAAGTTGCTCAGTCATATCCTACTCTTTGTCACCCAATGGACTGAAGTAAGCCAGGCTTCCCTGTCCATCACCAATTCCCGGAGCTTGCTCAAACATGTCCATCCAGTCTCTGATGCCATTCAACCATCTCATCCTCTGTCATCCCCTTCTCCTAGTGCTTTCAATCTTTCTCAGCATCAGGGTATTTTCTAATGAGTCAGTTCTTGACATCAGGTGGCCAAACTTGTGGAGTTTCAACTTCAGCATCAACCCTTCCAATTAATATTCAGGATTCCTTTAGGATTCACCGGTTTGATCTTGCAGTCCAAGCGACTCTCAAGAGTTTTCGCCAACACCAAAGTAATTAACTTCCAATTAAAATAAATAAATTTATATTAAAAAATTACTATCAACTACTGTGCAAACAGCAATTAAAAAAAAAAGCACCATTTCATCAGCACTCAGATTTCTTTATAGTCCAACTCTCATACAGGACTACTGGATAAACATAGCTTTGACTAGATGGACATATGTCAACAAAGTAACATCTCTGCTTTTTAATATGCTGTCTAGGTTAGTTATAGCTTTTCTTCCAAGGAGCAAGTATCTTTTAATTTCATGGCTGCAGTCACCGTCTGCAGGATTTTGGAGCCTGAGAAAATAAAGTCTGTCACTGATTTCATTGTTTCCCAATCTATTTGCCATGGAGTGATGGGACGGGATAACATGATCCTTGTTTTTTGAGTGCTAAGTTTTAAGCCAGCTTTTTCACTCTATTATTTCATTTTCATCTTGAAGCTCTTCAGTTCCTTTACACTTTCTGTCATAAGGATGGGTCATCTGCATATCTGAGGTTGTTGATATTTCTTCTGCCAATTTTAATTCTAGCATGTGCTTCATCCAGCCCAGCATTTCTCATGATGTATTCTGCATATAAATTAAATAAGCAGGGTGAAAATGTACAGCCTTGATGTACTCCTTTCCAGATTTGGAACCAATATGTTGTTCCATGTCTTGCTCTACCTGTTGCTTCTTGACCTGCACACAGACTTATCAGGAGGCAACTGAGGTGGCCTGGTGTTGCCATCTCTTGAAGAATTTTCCACAGTTTGTTGTCATCTGCACAGTCAAAGGGTTTGGCATAAAAAATAAAGCAGAAGTAGTTTTGTTTAGTTTTGTTTGTTTGTTTTGATTCCCTTTCTTTTCTGATGATCCAAAGGATGTTGGCAATTTGATCTCTGGTTCTTTTGCCCTTTCTAAATCTAGCTTGAACATCTGGAAATTCACAGTTCATGTACTGTTGAAACCTGGCTTGGAGAATTTTGAGCATTACTTTGCTAGCATATGAGATGAGAGCAATTGTGCAGTATTTTGAATATTCTTTGTCATTGCCTTTCTTTGGAATTGGAATGAAACCTGACCTTCAGTCCTAAAGCCACTGCTGAGTTTTCCAGATTTGCTGGCATATTGAGTGCACCACTTTCAAAGCATCATCATCTAGGATTTGAAATAGTTCAACTGGAATACCATCACCTCCACTAGCTTTATTCGTAATGAGGCTTCCTAAGGACCACTGGACTTCACATTCCAGGATGTCTGGTTCTAGATGAATGTTCACACTATCATGGTTATTTGGATCATGAAGATCTTTTTGTATCGTTCTTCTGTGCATTGTTGACTCCTCTTCTTAATATCTTCTGCTTCTGTTAGGTCCATACTGTTTCTGTGCTTTATTGAACCCATCTTTGCATGAAATGTTCCCTTGGTATTTCTAATTTTCTTGAAGAGATCTCTAGTCTTTTCCATTCTATTGTTTTCCTCTATTTCTTTGCATTGATCACTGAGGAAGGCTTTCTTATCTCTCCTTGTTATTCTTTGCATCTTTGCAGTCAAATGGGCATATCTTTCCTTTTCTCCTTTGCCTTTAGCTTCTCTTCTTTTCTCAGCTATATATATGGCCTCCTTAGGAAACCATTTTTCCTTTTTGCTTTTCTTTTTTTCTGGGGATGTTCTTTACCACTGTCTCCTGTATAATGTCATGAACCTCCATCCATAGTTCTTCAAGCATTCTGTCTATCAAATCTAAACCCCTGAATCTATTTGTCATCTCCACTGTATAATCATAAGGGATTTGACTTAGTTCATACCTGAATGGTCTAGAGGTTTTCCTTACTTTCTTCAATTTAAGTCTGAATTTGGCAATAAGGAGTTCATGGTCTGTGCCACAGTCAGCTCCTGGTATTGTTTTTGCTGATTGTATAGAACATCTCCATCTATGGCTTCACAGAATATAATCAATCTGATTTTGGCATTGCCCATCTGGTGATGTGCATGTGTAAAGCCTTCTCTTGTTTTGTTGGAAGAGGTTGTTTGCTATGACTACTGCATTTCCTTGGTAAAACTTTGTTAACCTTTGCCCTGCTTCATTTTGTACTCTGAGGCCAAATTTGCCTCTTACTCCAGATATCTCTTTCTTCCTACTTTTGCATTCCAGTCCCCTTTGGTGAAATGGACATCTTTTTTGAGTGTTAGTTCTAGAAGGTCTTGTAGGTCTTCATAGAATGTTTCAACATCAGCTTCTTCAGCATTACTGGTTAGGGCATAGATTTAGATTACTGTGACATTGAATGACTTGCCTTGGAAATGAATAGAAATCATTCTGTCATTTTTGAGATTGCACCCACTACTGCATTTTGGACTCTTTGTTGACTATGAGGGCTAATCCATGTCTTTTAACAGATTGTTGCCCACAGTAGTAGATATAATGATCATCTGAATTAAATTCACCCATTCCAGTCCATTTTTAGTTGACTAATTGTTAAAACGTCGGTTTTCATTCTTGCCATCTGCTGTTTGACTGCTTCTATGTTACCTTATTTCATGAACCTAACAATCCGGCTTCCTAGGCAATATTGCTCTTTACAGAATCAGACTTTACTTCCATGACCAGCCACATCCACACTGGGTATTTTTCTCACTTTGGCTCTGCCTCTTCATCCTTTCTGGAGTTATTTCTCCACTCTTTTCCAGTAGCATATTTTTTGACCATAGTTTGATCTCAGGTCAAACAACAGGGAGGGAGCGCTGCCCTGCCCATCAACATAAAATTGGATTAAAGATTTACTGAGCATGGCCCCACCCATCAGAATAAAAACCAGTTTCTCCCACAGTCAGTCTCTTGCATCAGGAAACTTCCATAAGCCTCTTATCCTTATCCATCAGGGGGCAAAAAAGTGAAAACCACAATCACAGAAAATTAATCAACTGATCACATTTGCCACTGCCTTCTCTAACTCAGTGAAACTATGATCCACACTCTGTAGGGCCACCCAAGACAGACTGGTCATGGTGGAGAGTTCTGACAAAACATGGCCCACTGGAGAAGGGAATGGCAAACAACTTCAGTATTCTTGCCTTGAGAACCTCATGAAGAGCATAAAAATTTATGTAATGTTGCTAATAACTATATAGGCTGCATATAATTACTTGCCTGTAAACTGTATATTACTTGCCTATAATCTCTATAGTTTATGATTAGTAAAATGTTTTATTTTTAAGCAACAATTTGCCTGCCAGGGTTCCTATAATATTTGTCAGCTTTCAGTGTACTGAGTTAAATTCACCATTCCAGTCCATTTCACTTTGCTGATTCCTAGAATGTCGATATTCACTCTTGCCATCTCCTGTCTGACCACTTCCAATTTACTTTGATTCATGGACCTAACATTCCAGTTTCCTATGAAATATTGCTCTTTACAGCATTGGACCTTGCTTTTATCACCAGTCACATCTACAAATTGGTATTATTTTTGCTTTGGTTGCATCCCTTCATTCTTTCTGGAGTTATTTCTACACCAATCTCCAGTAGCATATTGGGCACCTACTGACCTGGGGAGTTCCTTTTTCAGTATCCTATCATTTTATCTTTTCATACTGTTCATGGGGTTCTCAAGGTAAGAATACTGAAATAATTTGCCATTCCCTTCTCCAGTGGACCACACTCTGTCAGACCTCTTCACCATGCCTGGTCTGTCTTGGGTGGCCCCACAGGGCATGGCTTAGTTTCACTGAGTTAGATAAGGCTGTGGTCCGTGTGATCAGATTGACTAGTTTCGGTGATTATGGTTTCAGCGTGTCTGCCCTCTGATGCCCTCTTGCAATACCTACCATCTAACTTGGGTTTCTCTTACCTTGCAGGTGGGGAATCTCTTCACTGCTGCTCCAGAAAGCACAGCTGCTGCTCCTTACCTTGGACAGGGAGTATCTCCTCATGGTCGCCCCTCCTGACTTTGAATGTGGTTTAGCTCCTCTCAGCCCTCCTGGCCCACCTCGCCAAATTCCTTGGATGAGGGGTTGCTCTTCTAGGCCACAGCCCCTAAAGGAGCATTTGGCCCCAGGAGAAACATATCTCACAACTTTCACATTGTGTATCTTTTTTAGTAGACAAAAATCTTCCCTTAAAAGAAATGGAGTAGCCATCATGGTCAACAAAAGAGTCCAAAATGCAATACTTGGATGCAATCTCAAAAATGACAGAATGATCTCTGTTAGTTTCCAAGGTAAACCATTCAATATCACAGTAATCCAAGCCTATGCCCCAACCAGTAATGCTGAAGAAGCTGAAGTTGAATGGTTCTATGAAGACCTACAAGACATTTTAGGACTAAAACAAAAGAAGATGTACTTTTCATTATAGGAGACTGGAATGCAAAAGTAGGAAGTTAAGAAACACCTGGGGTAACAGGCAAATTTGGCCTTGGAATGGAATACGGAATGAAGCAGGTCAGGGCTAATAGAGTTTTGCCAAGAGAACACACTAGTCATAGCGAACACCCTCTTCCAACAACACAAGAGAAGACTCTATCATGGACATCAAAATGGTCAACACTGAAATCAGATTGATTATATTCCTTGCAGCCAAAGATGGAGAAGCTCTATACAGTCAGCAAAAACAAGACCAGGAGCTGACTGTGGCTCCAATTATGAACTTCTTATTGCTAAATTCAGACTCAAACTGAAGAAAGTAGGGAAAACCACTAGGCCATTCAGGTATGACCTAAATCACTTATGATTATACAGTGGAACTGAGAAATAGATTTAAGGGACTAGATCCAATGGATAGAATGCCTGAGGAACTATGTACAGAAGTTCATGACATTGTACAGCAGACAGGGGTCAAGACCATACCCATGGAAAAGAAATGCAAAAAAGCAAAATGGCTGCCTGGAGAGGCCTTACAAATAGCAGTGAAAAGAAGAGAAGCAAAGAAACAAGGGAGAAAAGGAATGATGTAAGCATTTGAATGCAGAGTTCCAAATAAGAGCAAGGAGAGATAAGAAAGCCTTCCTCAGTGATCAATGCAAAGAAATAGAGGAAAACAAATAAAGGGAAAGACTAGAGATCTCTTCAGGAAACTTAGAGGTACCAAGGGAACATTTCATGCAAAGATGGGCTCAATAAAGGACAGAAATTGTATGGACCTATCAGAAGCAGAAGATATTAAGAAGAGGTGGCAAGAATACACAGAAGAACTGTACAAAAAAGATCTTCACGAAAAAGATAATCATGATAGTGTGATCACTCACCTAGAGCCAGACATCCTGGAATGTGAAGTCAAGTGGGCCTTAGAAAGCATCACTATGAATAAAGCTAGTGGAGGTGATGGAATTCCAATTGAGCTACTTCAAATCCTGGAAGATGATGCTGTGAAAGTGCTGCACTCAATATGCCAGCAAATTTGGAAAACTCAGCAGTGGCCACAGGACTGGAAAAGGTCAGTTTTCATCCCAAAGAAAGGCAATGTCAAAGAATGCTCAAACTACTGTACAACTGTACTCATATCACATGCTAGTAAAGTAATGCTCAAAATTCCCCAAACCAAGCTTCAGCAATACGTGAACCGTGAACTTCCTGATGTTCAAGCTGGTTTTAGAAAAGGCAGAGGAACCAGAGATCAAATTGCCAACATCTGTTGGATCATGGAAAAAGTAAGAGAGTTCCAGAAAAACATCTATTTCTGCATTATTGACTATGCCAAAGCCTTTGACTGTGTGGATCACAATAACTGAGGAAAATTCTGAAAGAGATAGGAATACCAGACCATCTGACCTGCCTCTTGAGAAACTTATTTTCAGGTCAAGAAGCAACAGTTAGAACTGCACATGGAACAACAGACTGGCTCCAAGTAGGAAAAAGAGTCCATCAAGGCTGTATATTGTCATCCTGCTTATTTAACTTATATGCACAGTACATCATGAGAAACACTGGACTGGAAGAAACACAAGCTGGAATCACGATTGCCAGGAGAAATATCAATACCCTCAGATATGCAAATGACACCACCCTTATGGCAGAAAGTGAAGAGGAAGTAAAAAGCCTCTTGATGAAAGTGAAAGAGGAGAGTGAAAAAGTTGGCATAAAGCTCAACATTCAGAAAATGAAGATGATGGCTTCTGGTTCCATCACTTCATGGGAAATAGATGGGGAAACAGTGGAAACAGTGTCCGACTTTGTTTGTTTGGGCTCCAAAATCACTGCTGCTGGTGATTTCAGCCATTAAATTAAAATACACTTACTCCCTGGAAGGAAAGTTATGACCAACCTAGATAGCATATTCAAAAGCAGAGACATTACTTTGCCAACAAAGGTCCGTCTTGTCAAGGCTATGATTTATCCAGTAGTCATGTATGGATGTGAGAGTTGGACTGTGAAGGAAACTGAGCACCAAAGAATTGATGCTTTTGAACTGTGGTTTGGAGAAGACTCTTGAGAGTCCCTTGGACTGCAAGGAGATCCAACCAGTTCATTCTAAAGGAGATCAGTGTTGGGTGATCATTGGAAGGACTGATGCTGAAGCTGTAACTCGAATACTTTGGCCACCTCATGTAAAGAGTTGACTCACTGGAAGTGTCTTATGCTGGGAGGGATTGGGGGCAGGAGGAGAAGGGGACAACAGAGGATGAGATGGCTGGATGGAATCACCGACTCTATGGACATGAGTTTGAGTGAACTCCGGGTTTTGGTGATGGATAGCGAGGCCTGGCATGCTGCAATTCATGGGGTCGCAAAGATTCAGAGACTGCTGAGGAACTGAATTGAACTGATTACTGTATTGATACTGTTTTCTTATGTTTTAATGCATTTCCAATTGTGAGTAATACTAACAATTGTATTTTGTATTTTTTACTACTTTTTTTTTTTTTGTACTGGATCATAGCAGATTAATAGGATAGTTTCAGGTGAACAACAAAATATTCATCCATACATATACGTTTACATTCTTTCCCAAAATCTGCTTCCATCCCAACTGCCACATAACATTGAGCAGAGTTCCATGTGTGATACAGTAGGTCCTTGTTGGTTGTTTTAAATATAATATTGTGCACATATCCATCCTGAACTCTCTAACCATACTTTCCCCATATCCTTTCCCCAGCAACCATAAACTTGTTTTGGAAGTCTGTGAGTCTATTTCTGTTTTCTAAGTTCATCTGTTATCATTTCATTTTAGATTCCCCATATAAAGGATATAATATGATCTTTCTTCTCTATCTGGCTTATTTCCCTCAGTATGACACTCTTGACCTAGAGAAATAGCTAAGAATGGCATCTTTAAGGGAGACAGTCTTTTCACTAAAAAAAGACAGCATGGGACATAGTGTAACATTTATTTACAAATGATATTTTTGTATTGAAGAGATGAAAAAGAAAGTTGTGCTACACTGGTTGTGAATTACTCTATATACTTCATTTTTACAGAGGTCTTATTCATATTATTAGAAAATTTGCCACTTCAAAAAAAAGGAAAAAAACATGAAGATAATTTATATAATTTAAAGCAAGCTATTAATACAAAATCAAGAATATG
>SJYF01000460.1:1369461-1382508 GCA_006410515.1 Procapra przewalskii
TTTGGTGTATTAATTAGCCTACTTCTCTGAAAAAATTCACCTGTTTTTAGGTGAACCTTTAGAATCAAATGGGATACTAGATGCCATGTTTCCCATCTGCTTACTTCTTCCCTTCTTTTTCTTTTGAATGAGAATTTCAATCTGCTCTGAGTCAGAATTTTAGCTTTGAAGCACTTGGATTTCAGTTTCTTTTTTCATAGTAAATTGGATCAGATTTTTAGCTTTTAATTTCCTGGACCCTCAAAATGTTCAGTTTTTTTTTAAAGCAACAATAAATTTCATGAAAAATTGTGCCACATTTAATGGTGTAAAAATATAGGCTGATGTTTCAAAATATTAGCATAACAGGTAGGTTCAGGCATTTGGGTTAGTTTAAACATAGAGGTAACATTATTTTATTTATTTAATTTTGCAGTAGCATTTTATTTGTTCAGTTTGGTACATTGATAGATAGTGAAAAATTATTCAATTACATTGAATAAAACTGATGAAATATTGCAGTTTCTAGCTGTTCACAGGGTTTGTTTCACCTTAATTTGCAAACCAACCTCTTAACCATCTAGTCAAAGCTGTGGCTTTTCCAGTAGTCGTGTAAGGATGTTTGAGAGTTGGACCATAAAGAAGATGGAGTACTGAAGAATTGATACTTTTGAATTGTGGTGTTGGAGAACACTCTTAATGTGTCCCTTGGACTTCAAAGACATCCAACCAGTCAATCCAAAAGGATAACAGTCCTGAATATTCATTGGAAGACCTGATGCTGAAGCTGAAGCTCCAATACTTTGGCCACTTAATGTGAAGAACTGTCTCACTGGAAAAGACCCTGATGGTGGGAAACATTGAAGGAGGGAGGAGAAGGGGACGACAGAAGATGAGATGGTTGGATGGCATCATCAACTTAGTGGACATGAGTTTGAGAAAGCTCTGGGAGTTGGTGATGGACAGGGAAAAGCTGTCGTGCTGCAGTCCACAAGGTCGCAAAGAGTCAGACACGACTGAATGACTGAACTGAACTGAACATCTTAACAGAGTTAGAGCAATACAGCTATTAAAAGTACATAAAAGCAAAAGTCACTCAGTTGTGTCTGACTCTTTGTGACCCCATGTACTATACAGTCCATGGAATTCTCCAGACCAGAATATTGAAATAGGTAGCCTTTCCCTTTTCCAGGGCATCTTCCCAACCCAGGTATCGAACCCAGATCTCCCTCATTGCAAGCGGAGTCTTTGCCTGCTGAGCTATCATGGAAGCCAGTTACAGATATATAGGTACAAGGACAGAAATATAGATTAATGGAACAAAATAGAAAGCCCAGAGATAAATCCACTCACCTATGGACACCTTATCTTTGACAAAGGAGGCAAGAATATACAATGGAGAAAAGACAATCTCTTTACCAAGTGGTGCTGGGAAAACTGGTCAACCACTTGTAATAGAATGAAACTAGAACACTTTCTAACAACATGAGGTGAGGTGAGGTGAGGTGAAGTCGCTCAGTCGTGTCCGACTCTTTGCGACCCCGTGGACTGTGTAACCTACTAGGCTTCTCCGTCCATGGAATTCTCCAGGCAAGAATACTGGAGTGGATTGCCATTTCCTTCTCCAGGGGATCTTCCAGACCCAGGGATCAAACCCGGGTCTCCTGCATTGGAGGCAGATGCTTTAACCTCTGACCACCAGGGAAGTCCTTCTAACACCATACACAAAAATAAACTTGAAATGGATTAAAAGAAAATGGATTAAAGATCTAAACATAAGACCAGAAACTATAAAATTCCTAGAGGAGAACATAGGCAAAACACACTCTGACATAAATCACAGCAGGATCCTCTATGACCCACCTCCCAGAATACTGGAAATAAAATCAGAAATAAACAAACAGGACCCAATTAAACTTAAAATTTCTGCATTACAA
Source organism: Procapra przewalskii (assembly GCA_006410515.1). NCBI lineage: Eukaryota > Metazoa > Chordata > Mammalia > Artiodactyla > Bovidae > Procapra > Procapra przewalskii. The sequence goes on from SJYF01000460.1 coordinate 1,371,378, forward strand.
AGGAAACCACAAGCAAGGTGAAAAGACAGCCTTCAGAATGGGAGAAAATAATAGTAAACGAAGCAACTGACAAACAACTAATCTCAAAAATAGACAAGCAACTCCTGCAGCTCAATTCCAGAAAAATAAATGATCCAATCAAAAAATGGGCCAAAGAAGTAAACAGACATTTCTCCAAAGAAGACATACGGATGGCTAACAAACACATGAAAAGATGCTCAACATCACTCATTATCAGAGAAATGCAAATCAAAACCACAATGAGGTACCATTTCATACCAGTCAGAATGGCTGTGATCCAAAAGTCTACAGGCAATAAATGCTGGAGAGCGTGTGGAGAAAAGGGAACCCTCTTACACTGTTGGTGGGAATGCAAACTAGTGTGGCGATTCCTTAAAAAAGTGGAGATGGAACTGCCTTATGACCCAGCAATCCCACTGCTGGGCATACACACTGAGGAAACCAGAATTGAAAGAGACACGTGTACCCCAATGTTCATCACAGTGCTGTTTACAATAGCCAGGACATAGAAGCAACCTAGATGTCCATCAGTAGACTAATGGATAAGAAAGTTGTGGTACATATACACAATGGAGTATAACTCAGCCATTAAAAAGAATACATTTGAATCAGTTCTAATGAGGTGGATGAAATTGGAGTCTATTACACAGAGTGACGTAAGGCAGAAAGTAAAACACCAATACAGTATACTACCACATATATATGGAATTTAGAAAGATGGTAATGATAACCTGGTATGCGAGACAGCAAAAGAGACACAGATGTATAGAATGGTGTTTTGGACTCTGTGGGAGAGGGAGAGGGTGGGATGATTTGGGAGAATGGCATTGAAACCTGTATAATATCATATATGAAACAAATCACCAGTCCAGGTTCGATGCAGGATGCTTGGGGCTGGTGCACTGGGATGACCCAGAGGGATGGTACAGGGAGAGAGGTTGGAGAGGGGTTCAGGATGGGGAACACATGTACACCTGTGGTGGATTCAACATGAATATTGTATGGCAAAACCAATACAATATTTTAAAGTAATTAGCCTCCAATTTAAATAAAGAAATACCAAAAAAAAAGAAACTGTTAAAGCAAATCTGGTCTGGAGAAAATACATTTTGGGGTCTCTAAGAAAGTTATGACCAACCTAGACAGCATATTGAAAAGCAGAGATATTACTTTGCAACCAAAAGTTTGTCTAGTCAAGGATATTGTTTTTCCAGTGGTCATGTATGGATGTGAGAGTTGGACTGTGAAGAAAGCTGAACACTGAAGAATTGATGATTTTGAATTGTGGTGTTGGAGAAGACTCTTGAGAGTCTCTTGGGCTGCAAGGAGATCCAATCAGTTCATCCTAAAGGAAACCAGTCCTGTCTGTTCACTGTAAGGACTGATGCTGAAGCTGAAACTCCAATACTTTGGCTACCTCATGTGAAGAGTTGATTCACTGCAAAAGACCCTGATGGTGGGAGGGCTTAGGGGCAGGAGTAGAAGAGGATGACAGAGGATGAGATGGCTGGACGGCATCACCGACTTGGTGGACAGGAGTTTGAGTGAACTCCGGGAGTTGGTGATGGTCAGGGAGGCCTTGTGTGCTGTGATTCATGGGGTTACAAAGAGTTGGACACGACTGAGCGACTGAACTGAAATACAAATGGGACTTAAAATCATGGACAGAATGCATTCATCTAGGGAGAAGGGCTGGGTTTTCTCAAGTGATAGAGTGGTAAATCATGTTTCTACCAATGAAAATTTCAGGTTCAATCCCTGATCCAAAAGATCTCCTAGAGGAGTAAATGGCAACACACTCTAGTATTCTTGACTGGAAAACCCCAGGGACAGAGGAACCCGGTAGGCTACAATCCATGGGGTCTCAAAAGAATCAGGCATGACTTAGTGACTAAACAAAAACAACAATAGGAGGTAGTGAGATGGCATAAAATAAAAGAATATATAGGAAATGCAGAAGAAACTCAGTTTTAATAGGCACCTTAGGTAGATGCGATAGCAAAATAGGCTGAAAATGAGTCATCAGATATAGGGAGAGAGAAACAAGGATGGAATATGATAGAAGGCAAAAAACTGGAATGCTTCAAGAATGGGAAAATAAAGAGAAAAACCTGATGGGTCACTGGAGATTATAGCAACTTTGAGATTCTATACTCAGATTAGCTATGATTTCTGGCCATTTTATAATGAAAATCATTCATCAGTTCAGTTCAGTTGCTCAGTCGTGTCTGACTGTTTGTGATCCCATGAACTGCAGCATGCCAGGCCTCCCTGTCCGTCATCAACTCCCTGAGTTTACTCAAACGCATGTCCATTGAGTTGGTGATGCCATTCAACCATCTCATCCTCTGTTGTCCTCTTCTCCTCCTGCCTTCAATATTTCCCAGCTTCGGGGTCTTTTCAAAAGAGTCAGTTCTTCGCATCAGGTGACCAAAGTATTGGAATATCAGCTTCAGCATCAGTCCTTCCAATGAATATTCAGGGCTGATTTCCTTTTAAGATGGACTGGTTGGATAGCTTGCAGACCAAGGGGCTCTCAAGAGTCTTCTCCAACAACAAAGTTCAAAAGCATAAATTTTTCAGGGCTCAGTTTTCTTTATAGTCCAACTCACACATCCATACATGACTATTGGAAAAACCATAGTCTTAACTAGACCAAAATTTGTTGCCAAAGTAATGTCTCTGCTTTTTAATATGCTGTCTAGATTGGTCACAACTTTTCTTCCAAGGAGTAATCGTCTTTTAATGTCATGGCTGCAGTCACCATCTGTGGTGGTTTTGGAGCCCCAAAAATAAAGTCTGTCACTGTTTTCATCGTTTCCCAATCTATTTGCCATCGAGTGATGGGAGTGGATGCCAATATTTTAGTTTTCTAAATGTTGAGCTTTAAGCCAACTTTTCCACTCTTCTCTTTCACTTTCATCAAGAGGTCTTTCAGTGCTTTTTCACTTTCTGCCATAAGGGTGGTATCATCTGCATATATGAACTTATTGATATTTTTCCAGCAATCTTGATTCCAGCTTGTGCTTCATCCAGCCCAGTGTTTCTCATGATATACTCTGCATGTAATTTAAAAAAGCAGGGTGACAATATACAGGCTTGACGGACTCCTTTCCTGATTTGGTACCAGTCTGTTGTTCCATGTTCAGTTCTAACTGTTGCTTCCTGACCTGCATACAGATTTCTCAGGAGGCAGGTCAGATGGTCTGATATTCCCATCTGTTTAAGAATTTTCCACAGTTTGTTCTGATCCACACAGTCAAAGGCTTTGATGAAGTCAATAAGTAAAAGTAGATGTTTCTCTGGAACTCTCTTCTTTTTTTGATAATCCAGCAGATGTTGGCAATTTGATCTCTGGTTTTTTCTAAATCTAGCTTGGACATCTGCAAGCTCACGGTTCATGTATTGCTGAAACCTGCCTTGGAAAATGTTTGGCTCCTCTCACCTTTTTTTTTTTTTTTTCCCCGTCATGACGGGAGATGTAGACTGAAGCCAGTTAATAAGGGTATTTAGCTGTTAACTGAAATTTGGGGATTATTTTTGCTAGCGTCTGAGATGAGTGCAATTGTGTGGTAGTTTGAGCATTGTGTGGCATTTTTTTTCTTTGTGATTGGGATGAAAACTGACCTTTTCCAGTCCCATGGCCACTGCTGAGTCTTCCAAATTTGCTGGCATATTGTATGCAGCACATTCACAACATCATCTTTTAGGATTTGAAATAGCTCAAATGGAATTCCATCACGTCCAGTAGCTTTGTTCGTAGTGATGCTTCCTAAGGCCACTTGACTTCACATTCCAGGATGCCTGTCTCTAGATGAGTGATCACACCATTGTGGTCATCTGGTTTGTAAAGATTTTTTTGTATAGTTCTTCGGTGTATTCTTGCCACCTCTTCTTAATATCTTCTGCTTCTGTTAGGTCCATATCATCTCTGTCCTTTACTATGTCCATCTTTGCATGAAGTGTTCCCTTGCTATCTCTAATTTTCTCGAGTCTTTCCCGTTCTGTTGTTTTCCTCTGTTTCTTTGCATTGATACCTGAGGATGGCTTTCTTATTTTTCCTTGCTATTCATTGGAACTCTGCATTCAAATGGATATATCTTTCCTTTTCTCCTTTGACTTTCACTTCTCTTATCACAGTTGTCTATATGGCCTCATCTGAGAACCCTTTTGCCTTTTTTGTATTTCTTTTTCTTGGGGATGGTTTTGATCACCGCTTCCTGTACAATGTAATGAACCTCAGTTCATAGTTCTTCAGGCACTGCTTCTGTTAGGTCTATACCATTTCTGCCCTTTATCGAGCCCATCTTTGCATGAAATGTTCCCTTGGCATCTCTAATTTTCTTGAAGAAATCTCTAGTCTTTCCCATTCTGTTCTTTTCCTCTGTTTCTTTGCATTGATCACTGAAGACGGCTTTCTTATCTTTTCTTGCTCTTATTTGAAACTCTGCATTCAGATGCTTATGTTTTTTCTTTTCTCCTTGGCTTTTTGCTTCTCTTCTTTTTACAGCTATTTGTAGGGCTTCCCCAGACAGCCATTTTGCTTTTTTGCATTTCTTTTCCCAGGGGATGGTCTTGATCCCTGATTCATGTACAATGTCACGAACCTCATTCCATAGTTCATCAGGCACGCTATCTATCAGATCTAGGCCCTTAAATCTATTTCTCACTTCTACTGTATAATCATAAGGGATTTGATTTAGGTCATACCTGAAAGGTCTAGTTGTTTTTCCTACTTTTTTCAGTTTAAGTCTGAATTTGGCAACAAGGAGTTCATGATCTGAGCCACAGTAAGCTCCTCTTCTTGTTTTCACTGACTATATAGAGCTTCTCTATCTTTGGCCACAAATAATATAATCAATCTGATTTGGTATTGGCCCTCTGGTGATATCTATGTATAGAGTCTTCTCTTGTTTTGTTGGAAGAGGGTGTTTGCTATGACAAGTGTGTTCTCTTGGCAAAACTTTATTAATCTTTGCTCTGCTTCATTCATTACTCCAAGGCCAAATTTGCCTGTTGCTCCAGGTATTTCTTGACTTCCTACTTTTGCATTCTAATTCCCTATAATGAAAAGGTCATCATTTTGGGGTGTCAGTTATATAAGGTCTTGTAGGTCTTCATAGAATCATTCAACTTCAGCTTCTTCAGCTTTACTGGTCAGGGCATAGACTTGGGTAATTGGGATATTGAATGGTTTGCCTTGGAAATGTACAGAGATAATTCTGTTATTTTTGAGACTGTACCTAAATACTGCATTTTGGACTTTTTGTTGACTATGAAGGCTACTCTTTCTTCGAAGGGATTCTTGCCCACAGTAGTTGATATAATGATCATCTGAGTTAAATTCCCCCATTCCAGTCCATTAGTTTGTTGATTCTTAAAATGTCTATGTTCACTGTTCCTATCTTCTGTTTGGCTTCTTCCAATTTGCATTGATTCATAGACCTAATTTTCCAGGTTTCTATATAATTTTGCTCTTACAGCATTGGACTTTACTTCCATCACCAGTCACATCCACAGCTGGACATGGTTGTTGCTTTGGCTCTGGCTCATCTTTCTTTCTAGAGTTATTTCTCCACTGATCTCCAGTAGCACATTGTTTACCTACCACCCTGGGGAGTTCACTTTCAGTGTCCTATCTTTTTGCCTTTCATACTGTTCATGGGGTTCTCAAGGCAAGAATACTTAAGTGGTTTGCCATTCCCTTCTCCAGTGGACCACATTCTGCCAGATCTCTCCACCATGATCTGTCTGTCTTGGATGGCCTTAGAAGGCATGGCTTTTCATTTCATTGAGTTAGACAAGACTGTGGTGCTTGTGATCAAATTTTTAACCTTTCTGTTATTGTGATTTTCATTCCGTTTGCCCTCTGATGGTGAAAGATTAGAGACTCTTGGCAGCTTCTTGATGGCAAAGACTCACTATAAGGAAACTGGGTCTCGTTCTGATAGGAGGGGGTATGCTCAGTAAGTCTTTGATCCAATTTTCTGTTGTCAATTGGAGCTGTGTTCCCTCCCTGTTATTTGCTGCTACTGCTGCTAAGTCGTTTCAGTCGTATCAGACTCTGTTCGACCCTAGAAGATGGCAGCCCACCAGGCTCCTCCGTTCCTGGGATTCTCCAGGCAAGAACACTGGAGTGGGTTGCCATTTCCTTCTCCAATGCATGAAAGTGAAAAGTGAAAGTGAAGTCGTTCAGTCATGTCCATCTCCTAGTGACACCATAGACTGAAGCCTACCAGGCTCCACTGCCCATGGGATTTGCCAGTCAAGAGTACAGGAGTGGGATGCCAAACTCTGGTGTCACAAACTTCCCTAAATAGTTCATCAGGCACTCTATCCATCAGATCTAGTCCCTTAAATCTATTTCTCACATCCACTATATAATAATAAGGGATTTGATTAGGTCATACCTGAATGGTCTAGTGGTTTTCCCTACTTTCTTCAATTTACGTCTGAATTTGGCAATAAGGAGTTCATGATCTGAGCCACAGTCACCTCCCAGTTTTGTTTTTGCTGACTGTATAGAGCTTCTCCATCTTTGGCTGCTAAGAGTATAATCAATCTGATTTCGGTGTTGACCATCTGGTGATGTCCATGTGTGGAGTCTTCTCTTGGGTTGTTCGAAGAGGGTGTTTGCTATCACCAGTGTATTCTCTTGGCAGAATTCTATTAGCCTTTGCCCTGCTTCATCCTGTATTCCAAGGCCAAATTCACCTGTTACCCCAGGTGTTTCCTGAATTCTTACTTTTGCATTCCAGTCCCCTATAATGAAAAGGATATCTTTTTTTGGGGGGTGTTAGTTCTCAAAGGTCTTGTTGGTCTTCATAGAACCATTCAACTTCAGCTTATTCAGCATTACTGATTGGCATAGACTTGGACTGCCATGATATTGAATGATTGCCTTGGAAATGAACAGATCATTCTGTCTTTTTTGAGACTGCATCCAAGTACTACATTTTGGACATTTTTGTTGAGCATGATGGGGCTACTCTATTTCTCTTAAGGGATTCCTGCCCACAGTAGTAGATATAATCTGAGTTAAATTCACCCATTTCAGTCCATTTTAATTCGCTGATTCCTAGAATGTCAACATTCACTCTTGCCATCCCCTGTTTGACCACTTTGAATTTGCCTTGATTCATGGACTTAACATTCCAGGTTCTTATGCAATATTGCTCTTTATAGCATTGGACCTTTCTTCCTCAGGGATCACTGCAAAGAAATAGAGGAAAACAAAAGAATGGGAAAGACCAGAGATTTCTTCAAGAAAATTAGAGATTCCAAAGAACATTTCGTGTAAAGATGTGCTTGATAAAGAACAGAAATGGTATGGACCTAAAAGAAGCAGAAGATATTAAGAAGAGGTGGCAAGAATACATAGAAAAATTGTACAAAAAAGACCTCCATGACCCCAATAATCACAATGGTGTGATCACTCACCTGGAGCCAGACATCCTGGAATGTGAAGTCTATTGGGCCTTAGAAAGCATCACTATGAACAAAGCTAGTGGAGGTGATGGAATTCCAGTTGAGGTATTTTAAATCCTGGAAGATGATGCTGTGGAAGTGCTGCACTTAATATGCCATCAAATTTGGAAAACTCGGCAGTGGCCACAGGATTGGAAAAGGTCCGTTTTCATTACAATCCCAAAGAAAGGCAATGTCAAAGAATGCTCAAACTACTGCACAATTGCACTCATCTCACACTCTAGTAAAATAATGCTCAAAATTCTCCAAATCACGCTTCAGCAATACATGAACCATGAACTTCCATAGTTCAAGCTCGTTTTAGAAAAGGCAGATGAACCAGAGGTCAAATGGCCAACATCCGCTGGATCATGGGAAAAGCTAGAGAGTTCCAGAAAAACATCTATTTCTGCTTTATTGACTAAGCCAGAGCCTTTGACTGTGTGGATCACAATAAACTGTGGAAAATTCTGAAAGAGATGGAAACACAAGACCACCTTACCCACTTCTTGAGAAATCTATATGCAGGTCATGAAGCAACAGTTAGAACTGAACGTGGAACAACAGACTGGTTCCATATAGGAAAAGGAGTCCATCAGGGCTGTATATTGTCACCCTCCTTATTTAACTTATATGCACATTACATCATGAGAAATGCTAGGCTGGAAGAAGCACAAGCTGGAATCACAACAGCCAGGAGAAATATCAAGAACCTCAGATATGCAGATGACACCACCCTTATGGCAGAAAGTGAAGAGGAACTAAAAAGCCTCTTGATGAAAGTGAAAAAGGAGAGTGAAAAAGTTGGCTTAAAGCTCAACATTCAGAAAACTAAGATCATGGCATCCGGCCCCACCACTTCATGGCATATAGATGGGAAAACAGTTGAGGTGTTGGAGAAGATTCTTGAGAGCCCCTTGGACTTCAAGGAGACCCAACCAGTCCATCCTAAAGGAGATCAGCCCAGAATGTTCATTGGAAGGACTGATGCTGAAGCTGAAACTCCAATATTTTGGCCACCTGGTGTGGAGAGCTGACTCATTGGAAAAGACCCTGACAGCGGGAAAGATTCAGGGCAGGAAGAGAAGGGGACAAGAGAGGATAAGATTATTGGATGGCATCACCGGCTCAATGGACATGAGTTTGAGTGAACTCCGGGAGTTGATGATGGACAGGGAGGCCTGGCATGTTGTGATCCGTGGGATCGCAGAGTTGGACACAACTGAGTGACTGAACTGAACTGATAATACAGCCCAGAAAGGAGCTTGCCACCTGGAATAAGGAAGAAACATTACAGTTGTAATGTTTCCACCAAGGGGTAGAAGCTCTATGAACTAGGATATCTTTGACCCCCACCTTCTGCTGGTTACATAACATGCATTATTGACCTCCACCTCCTCTCAGCTGGTGGCCTGGAAAAGGAATCCCCAACCAAGATTCCGTAGAAAGGGATGAAAGGTCTCTTCCCATTTTCTTGAGCCTCACTCGGCCAGCTACCAGCTCTGAGCAGGCTGCATCTCTTCTGTCCACCACTCCTGCCCCTCTGGCAGATCATAAGGCGGATACTTCCAGCTCTGTTTCCACTTCTGCCTGGATTATAGCTGTCCAACCCAGGAACCAGCCTTAATTATTTGTCTTCCTCTAAGGTTTTGTCCTTTCCTGGATGTGACTCTGCACTCTGGTACAACCTTACTGAGACCCAGCTGCAGGCTTCCCCTGGGTCCTGGAAGGCAACATGAGTGAGTGGCAAAGGGCATAGTGGTTCTCAGTGAAAGAGGAGAATGAAAAAGTTGGTTTAAATCTCAACATTCCGAAAACTAAGATCATGGCATCCGGCCCCATCACTTCATGGCAGATAGATGGGAAAACAGTGGAAACGTGGCTGACTTAATTTTTCTGGGCTCCAAAATCACTGCAGATGGTGATTGCAGCCAGGAAATTAAGAGACCTTTACTCCTTGGAGGGCTTCCCTGGTGGCTCAGGTGGTAAAGCGTCTGCCTGCAGTGCAGGAGACCCAGGTTCAATACCTGAGTTGGGAAGATCCTCTGGAGAAGGAAATAGCAACCCACTCCAGTACTCTTGCCTGGAAAATTCCATGGACTGAGGAGCCTGGTGGGCTACAGTCCATGGGGTCGCAAAGAGTCGGACACGACTGAGCGATTTCACCTTCACCTTTACTCCTTGGAAGGAAAGTTATCACCAACCTAGATAGCATATTCAAAAGCAGAGACATTACTTTGACAACAAAGGTCCATCTAGTCAAGGCTATGGTTTTTCCAGTGGTCATGTATGGATGTGAGAGTTGGACTGTGAAGAAAGTTGAGTGATGAAGAATTGATGCTTTTGAATTGTGGTGTTGGAGAAGACTGTTGAGAGTCCTTTGGACTGCAAGGAGATCCAACCAACCCATTCTAAAGCAGATCAGTCCTGGGGGTTCATTGGAAGGACTGATGCTAAAGCTGAAACTCCAATACTTTGGCCACGTCATGCAAAGAGTTGACTCACTGGAAAGAACCCTGAGGGATTGGGGGCAGGAGGAGAAGGGGACAACAGAGGATAAGATGTCTGAATGGTATCACCAACTCTATGTACATGAGTTTGAATAAACTCTGGGAGTTGGTGATGGACAGGGAAGCCTGGCATGCTGTGATTCATGGGAGAGAATCACAAGGAGTCCAACATGACTGAGCGACTCAACTGAACTGAACTGAAACTCTGGTGGCTCAGATGGCAAACTGTCTGCTTACAATGCAGGAGACCCAGGTTCATCTCTGCATTGGGAAGATACTCTGGAGAAGATAATCGCAACCCACTCAGAACTCTTGCCTGGAAAATCCCATGGATGGAGGAGCATGGTAGGCTACAGTCCATGGGTTCACAAAGCGTCGGACATGACTGAGAGACTTCACTTTCACTTTATTTTCAAACTTTAGTAGAGGTAATGAAGATAATGGCAATTAAGATAATTGTCATTATCTTTATAACCTCCATCATTACCTCCACCATAGAAAGTCTTTCACAGGAAATTTTTAAAATTGAGAAATGAAGGTTTAGAAAATTACGTGTGCGTACTTAATAACTCAGTCGTATCCAACTCTTTGTGATTCCCACGGACAGAATTTGGCCAGGCTCCTCTGTCCATGGGGTTCTCCAAGTAAGAACACTGGAATTGAGTCCTAATTTCCTTCTCCAGGAGATCTTAACAAACCAGATTTTGAAACTGTGTCTCCTATGTCTCTTGTGTTGAGGCAGTCCAAGCCTGGAACAGAAAATAATTTCCAGACACAGAGTAATTCAGAAGGGAGGGAGTTTTCAAGGACGAAAAACAGATAATGTGGGCTGTGCATGCAGTGAGCCAACCTAAACTACCAGGGAAAACCAATTTTTGTGGGTTAATAGCCATTTTTTATAGTCTCAAGACAAAGAAAATTCCTGCTGGAAGGTTGGTGTTAGGTGATTCGTTGGGGTGCTATATGGTACTTGCTGGCGTGGGCATCTTTGCTAATTAGGTGTCAGAAAGCTTGTTAGTGATTTTCAGAGGTCTTTTGACAACAGTTACAGAAGGGCTCAGTCAGTTTCAGAGAAGACCTTGATTCTGGGCTCCACTTCTGCGGTCTTGGTGCAAGGCCTCACACCTGTGGCC
>SJYF01000460.1:1422871-1441856 GCA_006410515.1 Procapra przewalskii
TTTAAAGCTAACATTTGTCTATTTAAGAACAATGGATTAAATGTTATGAGTGACCATATAAAAGCAAAAAAAATCTTTAATAATAAAGACCTGTTCAATAATAATCCATTCAGTTCTGCTTAGCATATAAAATAAATAACATTTATCAAAGTGATTACTAGAAATTAATAAGCTATTTTCAGAGAGTTCATGCCACTTTGCTAGACTAAAGTTAGCATTTGTTATACAAAAATATTTCATAAAATGAGTGTATTTATCTAGAATGATTTTTAGCTGAGATTAAATCAAACTACATTCAATATATTTTTAATTTTTTTCTGATAACACTGAAAAGCAGGAATAATGCACCACCTAAGATGTCCATTGAAGAAAGATATGCATACAATTACTTTATATAATTTAGCTTAAAATATATTTGAAAGTTTTAATATAAATCTTAAAACCTTAAGAAGGAGAACTTTAATCATGTAAATCAGGAATTTTATTCTTAAATATACCACATGCTGTGAATACTTTCTTACTGATATAAATATTAACCATTAAAATTTTTAAAATATGTTTTTATCCCACAGATAGTGATAAACGTAGATTTTATGACCAAATGCATTGCAAACTAAAACTGATTACCTGCACATTTTTGATCTAGAATTTTAATTCAAAATTATCCATGATTTTATGAGCTCTAATCATTTAAACAAGAACTTAATTTGAAGGTATTTTTTAAATTTTTTTCCATTAAAAACATTTTTTTTAAATTTAGGAACATGTGTACACCCGTGGCAGATTCATGTTGATGTATGCAGGTATGTTTTTGTCACAAAATTTAAGGTAAAGCATCTGTCTACAATGCTGGAGACCTGGGTTTGAGCCCTGGGTTGGGAAGATCCCCTGGAGAAGGAAATAGCAATCCACTTCAGTACTATTGCATGGAAAACCTCATAGACAGAAGAGACTGGTAGGTTACAGTCTATGGAGTCGCAAAGAGTCGGACACGACTGAGCCACTTCCCTTTCACTTTATAATCTCTAAAGTTCTCTTTTTTCTCTCAGTCCATCTAATTCTTCCTACCGTTCATTTTAAGAAAATCATGGGCTTCCCTAGTGGCTTAGACAGTAAAGAATCTGCTGGCAAAGCAGGAGACGAGGGTTAGATTCCTGGGTTGAGAAGATCCCCTGCAGAAAGAAATGGCTATTCACGCCAGTATTCTTGTCAAGAGAATCCCACAGACAGAGGAGCCTGGAGGGCTACAGTCCACAGGGTCACAAAGAGTCGGACACGACTGAGCAATTAACACTACTATTACTACAATGTCATTGATGGAAGAAGTTAAGAGAAAAAATGCTAAGTAAAATCATTCATTTTCTGCTGTTCTTCACGCTTAAAGATATATACCTTGCATACATGCTAAGTCGCTTCAGTTGTGTCCGACTCTTTGTGACCCTGTGGACTGTAGCCCTCCAGTCTCTTCTGTCCATGGGATGCTCTTGGCGAGAGTACTGGAGTGGGTTGCCATGCCCTCCTCCGGTGTATCTTCCTGACCCCGGAAATGAACCTGCATCTATTCTGTCTCCCACATTGGTAGGCAGTTTCTTTACCACTAGTACCACTTAGGAAGCTCAAAGTTACATATTAACGAGTTACTATAATGCACACGCTCTTTACCACCAGTGAGTCCAAGAAAACTGATCTTTGCCAGCCACAGCTGAAGCTTCTAACCCAACCCTGACCCCATCTCAACTCTCTTCTTCCCTCCAGAATGATTAATACACCTAACTTTTAAAATAAACTGCTTGCACTTCTATATAGTTTTATTTCCCAAATGACTACCCCCAAGCATTATCAGTTCAGTTCAGTTCAGTCGCTCAGTCTTGTCCAACTCTTTGTGACCCCAGGAATCACACACGCCAGGCCTCCCTGTCCATCACCAACTCCTGGAGTTTACTCAGTTTCATGTCCATCGAGTCAGTGATGCCATCCAGCCATCTCATCCTCAGTTGTCCCCTTCTTCCCCTGCCCCCAATCTCTCCCAGCATCAGAGTCTTTTCCAATGAGTCAACTCTTCACATGAGGTGGTCAAAGTACTGGAGTTTCAGCTTTAGCATCATTCCTTCCAAAGAAGTCCCAGGGCCAATCTCCTTCAGAACGGACTGGTTGGATCTTGCTGCAGTCCAAGGGACTCTCAAGAGTCTTCTCCAACACCACAGTTCAAAAACAGCAATTTTTCGGTGCTCAGCCTTCTTCACAGTCCAACTCTTAAATCCATACATGACTACTGGAAAAACCATAGCCTTGACTAGACGGACCTTAGTTGGCAAAGTAATGTCTCTGCTTTTGAATATGCTATCTAGGTTGGTCATAACTTTTCTTCCAAGGAGTAAGTGTCTTTTAATTTCATGGCTGCAATCACCATCTGCAGTGATTTTGGAGACCCAAAAACTAAAGTCTGACACTTTCCACTGTTTCCCCATCTATTTCCCAAGAAGTTATGGGACTAGATGCCATGATCGTTTTCTGAATGTTGAGCTTTAAGCCAACTTTTTCACTCTCCTCTTTCATGTTCATCAAGAGCATTTTAGTTTTGATGCCAAGCATTTTAGTTTGAGCCATTTATCTAATTAACTTAAATTTATTTTCAGATATTTGTAATGTTAAGTTTTAGACTCACAGTAAAGTTGAAGGGAATGTACAAAGATTTCCCAAGTGCCCCCCCATGTCCACACATGTATAACCTCTGCCATTATCAACATCCTCCACCACAGCAGCACATTTGTTACAACTGATGAGCCTGTAATGGCACATCATAACCACCCTAGGGCCATAGTGTATACTAGGGTTCATTTTTGTGTTTTATGTTCTATGGGTATGGGCAAATATAAGTACATGTATCCATCATTATGGTATCATCTGCAAGAATTTAACTTTAAGAATAATTTGTGCTACTTCTATTCATAGTACCCTCCATACCCATCACAATTTCTAATCATTCTACTGTCTCCATGATTTGGACATTTTCACAGTGTGTGATAGTTGCAATCAATATTCTTTCACTTATTATGTATTTAAGTTTCCTACATGTCTTTTCATGCTTGATAACTCTTTCATTTTAATGAATAATATTTCATTGTCTAGAGGTAGCACAGTTTATCAATCCACTGAATTCCTATTGCTTCACATCCTTACCAGCACTCAGTAATGTTAGTGTTTCATATTTTGTCTTTTTCATGGAATGCTGTTGCAAACTCATTGTTTTAACTTGCATTTCTCTGATGACATATGATGTGGAATATCTTTTCATTTGCTCATTAACCATCCGTGTATCTTCTTTGGTGATGTATTTGTGAAAGCCTTTGGCTGATTTTTTAAATTGGGTCTTTTGTTTTCTTACTGTTGAATTTTGAGTGTTTTTTGTATATTTTGGAGTGTAGTCTTTTACCTGATGTATCTTTTGCAAATATGTAAAAAGGAGTACATCAAGGCTGTATATTGTCACCCTATTTATTTAACTTATATGCAGAGTACATCATGAGAAACGCTGGGCTGGAGGAAGCACAAGCTGGAATCAAGATTGCCGGGAGAAATATCAATAACTTCAGATATGCAAATGACACCACCCTTATGGCAGAAAGTGAAGAGGAACTAAAAAGCCTCTTAATGAAAGTGAAGGAAGAGAGTGAAAAATTTGACTGAAAGCTCAACATTCAGAAAAAGAAGATCATGGCATCCAGTCCCATCACTTCATGGGAAATAGATGGGGAAACAGTGGAAACAGTGGCTGACTTTATTTTTCCGGGCTCCAAAATCACTTCAGATGGTGATTGCAGCCATGAAATTAAAAGACGCTTACTCCTTAGAGAAGACTCTTGAGAGTTCCATGGACTGTAAAGAGATCCAACCAGTCCATCCTGAAAAAGATCAGTCCTGGGTGTTCATTGGAAGGACTGATGTTGAAGGTGAAAGTCTAATACTTTGGCTACCTGATATGGAGAGATGACTCATTTGAAAAAGCCCTGATGCTGGGAAAGATTGAAGGCAGGAGGAAAAGGGAACGACAGAGCATGAGATGGTTGGATGGCATAACCGACACAATGGACATGGGTTTGGGTGGACTCCAGGAGTTGGTGATGGACAGCGAGGCCTTGTGTGCTGCGGTTCATGGAGTTGCAAAGAGTTGGACACGAATGAGCGACTGAACTGACCTGATTTCATGTCTATGACTTGTATTCTCATACTTCTTCTGACATTGTCTTTCCTAGATTGTGGATGATGGAGGGAACAAAATATACACACTGAACTGAGAAGGCATCTTGAAACCAAAAAGTGAGGCAGATAGGTCCACATAATTAATGGATCTTACTTAAAAGGAGTGACCACATTTGGACAATGATCCAGAAATATTTGCAGCTGCATTCTGCACCACTGATGGGCCACTGAGAAAATTTTATAGTAAAATCATGGTATGGAAGTATGTCTTGAAAACAGGAATACCATTCCTAAGTGAAGATTCAAGAATGAGTAACTAGTTTCATAGGTGTTGGGAATTTCTTCATTCTTTGGGAACTAAAAGAACATAGAGGTAACCTGATCCTAATGATTATTTTAAGAATATCTGTTAACTGCAAAGATCTTGACAACAGAGAAGTGATTTATTGCATAGTACAATCCTCAGTGTGGTCAGTAGAAGAGTAGGAGAAACCCTAAGTATCCACTGGCATCAGTTATGCTAACCAGAGAAGTTACTGTTGTTGTTTTCTTAAACTTTTAATAAAATTTAGTTAATCAATTTTTTGCTTTCATGAATCATGCCTTTGATGTTGTATCTAAAGAGTCATTGCCATACCTGGGGATATCTAGATATTTTTCCTATGTTATGTTCTAGGAATTTTATAACTCTGTGTTTTACATTTAGGTCTATGATCCATTTTGATTTAATTTTTGTGAATGAAGTAGGTCTCTGTTAGACTGATTTGCATTTAAGTGTCCAATTATTCTGTGATGTACTCCTTGATGTATGTCAAGGCTGTATATAGTTACCCTGTGTATTCAACTTATAAGCAGAGTACATCAGGAAAAATGCCAGGCTGGAAAAAGCACAAGCTGGAATCAAGATTGGTGGGAGAAGTATCAATAACCTCAGATAGGCGAATGACACTACCCTATGGCAGAAAGTAAAGAGGAACTGAAAAGCCTTCTCATGAAAGTGAAAAAGGAGAGTGAAAGTGCTGGCTTAAAACTCAACATTCAGAAAACTAAGATCATGACATTATTTTGCAATGATCTGTCTAGTTAAAGATATGGTTTTTCCAGTGGTCATGTATGGATGTGAGAGTTGGACTATAAAGAAAGCTGAGCACTAAATAATTGATGCTTTTGAACTGTGGTGTTGAGAAGACTCTTGAGAGTCCCTTGGACTGTAAGGAGATCAAACCAATAAGTCCTAAAGGAAATCAGTCCTGAATATTAATTGAAAGAAGTGATGCTTAATCTGAAGCTCTAATAATTTGGCCACCTGATGTGAAGAAATGACTCATTTGAAAAGACCCTGATGCTGCGAAAGATGGAAGTCAGGAAGAGAAGGGGATAACAGCAGATGAGATGGTTGGATGGCATCACTGACTCAATGGACATGAGTTTGAGCAAGCTCAGGAGTTAGTGAAGGACAAGGAAGCCTGGCATGCTGCAGTGCATGGAGTCGCAAGAGTAGAACATGACTGAGCAACTGAACTGAATTGAACTGCCCAATTATTCCAGCACCATTTGTTGAAGAAATTAATTTTGACTCACTGTTTTGCTTTTGCTTCTTTATCAAGGGTATACTGACTATGTTTATGGGGGTTTATTTCTGGGCTTTCTTTCTGTCACATTGATCTATTTATCTATTCTTTTGCTAATACACACTATCTTGATTACTGCAGTTTTAAAACTGGAAAATGTAAATCTTTATTTCATTCTTCTCTTTCAATATTGTTTTGGGTATTTTAGGACATTTGCCTCTCCATATAAATTTTCCAAAATAGGAAATGCCAAAGAATGCTCAAACTACTGCACAATTGCACTCATCTCACATGCTACTAAAGTAATCCTCAAAATTCTCCAAGCCAAGCTTCAGCAATACGTGAACCGTGAACTCCCTGATGTTCACACTGGTTTTAGAAAAGGCAGAGGAACCAGAGATCAAGTTGCCAACATCTAATGGATCATCGAAAAAGCAAGAGAGTTCCAGAAAAACATCTATTTCTGCTTTAATAACTATGCCAAAGCCTTTGACTCTGTGGATCACAATAAACCATGGAAAATTCTGAAAGAGATGAGAATACCAGACCACCTAACCTGCCTCTTGAGAAACCTGTATGCAGGTCAGGAAGCAACAGTTAGAACTGGACATGGAACAACAGACTGGTTCCAAATAGGAAAAGGAGTAGGTCAAGGCTGTATATTGTCACCCTGCTTATTCAACTTCTATGCAGAGTACATCATGAAAAATGGTGGACTGGAAGAAACACAAGCTGGACTCAAGATTGCTGGGAGAAATATCAATAACCTCAGATATGCAGATGACACCACCCTTATGGCAGAAAGTGAAGAGGAACTAAAAAGCCTCTTGATGAAAGTGAAAGAGCAAAGCGAATAAGTTGGCTTAGAGCTCAACATTCAGAAAACGAAGATGATGGCTTCTGGTCCCATCACTTCATGGGAAATAGATGAGGAAACAGTGGAAACTGTCAGATTTTTTTGGGGGAGGTGGGGGGCTCAAAAATCACTGCAGATGGTGACTGCAGCCGTGAAATTAGAAGACGCTTACTCCTTGGAAGAAAAGTTATGACCAACCTAGATAGCATATTGAAAAGCAGAGACATTACTTTGCTGACTAAGGTCTGTCTAGTCAAGACTATGGTTTTTCCTGCGGTCATGTATGGATGTAAGAGTTGGACTGGGAAGAAAGCTGAGCACCGAAGAATTGATGCTTTTGAACTGTGGTGTTGGAGAAGACTCTTGAGAGTCCCTTGGACTGCAAGGAGATCCAACCAGTCCATNNNNATTTCTTTGGAAGGACTGATGCTAAAGCTGAAACTCCAGTACTTTGGCCACATCATGTGAAGAGTTGACTCATTGGAAAAGACTCTGATGCTGGGAAGGATTGAGGGCAGGATGAGAAGGGGACAACCGAGGATGAGACGGCTGGATGGCATCACGGACTCGATGAACGTGAGTCTGAGTGAACTCCAGGAGATGGTGACGAACAGGGAGGCCTGGCATGCTGCGATTCATGGGGTCGCAAATAGTCGGACAGGACTGAGCGACTGAACTGAACTGAAGTGATAAATTTTAGAATCAGTTTGTTCATATCTACAAAGAAACACTCTGGAATGGTCCATTTTTTATTTTGTGAACTTTTTATTTTGTTTTGGGATATAGCCAATTAACAATATTGTGTTAGTTTCAGGTGACCAGCAAAAGGACTCAGTAATACAAGTACATGTACCCATTATCCCCCAAACTCCCCTCCCATCCTCCCTATCACACAATATTGAGTAAAGTTCCATGTGTTATGCAGTAGATCTTATGTCTATCCATTTTAAATATAACAGTGTGTACATGTCCATCCCCAAATCCCTAATTATCACTTTCCCTCATCCTTCCTCTTGGCAACCATATGTTCATTCTCTAAGTCTGTGAGTCTGTTTCAAATATAAGTTCATCTGTGTCATTTCTTCTTAGATTCTGCATATGCCATGCCATATTCCACATTTCTCTTTCTCTATCTGACTTATTTCACTCAGAATGACAATCTCTAGGTTGGAATGGTCCATTTCTAACTTTATTTTTTGAAAAAAACAAAAACAGGGCTATCTGGTAGATTTTTTTCTGTGGGTTGGAGTTTTCAGTGCAAGAGACTCACATTTGATCCCTGGGTCCAGAAGATCTGGAGAAGGGAATGGCTACCTACTCCAGTATTCTTGCCTGGAGGGTCCCATGGACAATGGAGCATGATGGACTACAATTCATGGGTCACAAAGAGTCAGACATGACTGAGCCATTAACACTTTCACTTTTTCATTAGATTTTGTTGATTGCATGCTGCTGCTGCTGCTGCCGCTGCTAAGTCGCTTCAGTCGTGTCTGACTCTGTGTGACCCCAGAGATGGCAGCCCACCAGGCTCCCCTGTCCCTGGGATTCTCCAGACAAGAACACTGGAGTGGGTTGCCATTTCCTTCTCCTTGTTGATTGCATACTCATGGTGAAATTTGTATGTTCTTTTGCCCTTGATATTTCCTACAAGCTAATAGCTGGAGTCAGTCTTGATAAGACTCTAGTTTAGCTTTTTTTTTTTTTTCAGTAACATTATACACAGTGTGTGATTTCATTGGGGAAAAATATCTTTAGTTCTTCCTCCCTGTTTTTTTGTGTGTGATAGTAACCGTTCATACATTGCAAATGAGATTGCAGGATACACACCAAAATTTCTAATTCAAAAAACTGATTTTAAAAATGTATTCATAATAACAGAAATATTATATTTAACTGGATGTTAAATCTTTACCTGGGCTTCTCTGGTGGCTCAGATGGTAAAGAATCTGCCTGCATTTGGGAGAACTGGGTTCGATCTCTGGGATGGGAAGATCCTCTGGAGAAGGGCGTAACAACCTACTCCAGTAATCTTGCCTGGAGAACCTCCATGGACAGAGGAGCCTGGCGGACTACAGTCTATGGGGTAGCAAAGGGTCAGACATAATTGAGCGACAAAGCACATAAATCTTTGCTTATTGCCAATAGTTATTGCAATTCTTTGAGTTTTGAAAAATCTTTTTTTTAATGTTCTTCAGTGACTATATCTATTGCGTTCACTCACTCTTGTATCCCTTCTAGTTTAGTGTTCCTATCTGAATTTAATTTTTCTTGTATTGTTATTTCTTGGATTTTGTTGATTTCTTTCTGAGTTTTCAAAATTTGGATTTATATTGTTCTTTTGTGCTTAGTAATATTTTCTTAAGTAATTTCTTAAGTCATTTGCATTAAATAGAAAAGTCAATTTATCTGTTATGTGGACATAACTATGGCAAGTTTTTAACTTCTGTAGATATGTCATTCAACTTATTTCTGTCTTTTCTCTCCCTTATATCAACTTTTCTGCTGATCATTATTACACTGAATTAGTTTACCTGAACTTTTTGAAGAATTTGTAGCTTATAAATATTCTTCATAAAGTCATAAAGCTCACAGTTTTTTAAGTGTGATCATGTGTTTGTGCATGCATGTGTGTGTTTAGTGGTTTAATACGAGAGCTAGATTTCTGGGATGTTGTAGTAATGTTTCCTTCTATCACTTTTATGTGGACCTTCTCTTTCTGTCCTTTCCACTATTCCTCATATTTCTAGTCTACTCCCAGAGTGTCTTCTCAGTTTGAGACCCTGTAATTGAAGGTATCTCTGGATCTCTGGAAGCTCACTTTCTAGGATTCATAAGTGCTAGTCCACTCCAGTCCCTGCAAACTGCCATTGGCCACTTGTCTTCTCCTTCTTTTAGAAGGTATAAAACCTCCTCCAATTCAGCTGCTAGTCCTAACTTGCCCTGTGGCTCTCTAGTGATGCCGGATGGCCATTTTGGGGGTCTCTTGCTCTTAGGTTTGTCAGCTAATGCACTACTTTCCATACCTTTTCCACACAGAGTCCTATACTGTGCTGAATTTTTTGGTTGTTGAAAGTTTATTCCCACCAACATCTCTTTTGGAGTTTGTGAGGATACCATCCTACCTAGTTTTGTTGAAAAGTTTGTCTTTCAGATCATGCTATTGTCGTGGGCTTGCTCTATTTCTGTGAAGAGACTCAAATATTAGTAGCTATGATTATTTTGTATTTATCTAATAAGAATTATTCATTTGATATACATTATAATAATAAAAACAAGTAAAATATCCTTTATTCCAATAGATAGATAAAAGCTTAAACTAAATAATAATGAAAGCTGGATGTTATTTTTTTTATATTTATGTCCAATAGATTGTTGTTAGATTTATTTTACCTCATGAAGATAAGATATATGAAATTTAAACAATTATTCTTTCAGTATCACTATCGTTATGCATTGATAGTTTAGAATATAAATGAATGGAGAAATGTTTGCAAACATAATAAAGTACTAATAATATGTGAAGTGCAAGCATGCCTGCTCAGAGGCTACAGTCATGTCTGACTCTTTGTGACCCAGTGGACCATAACCCTCCAGGCTCTTATGTCCATGGGATTCTCCAGGCATGAATACTGGCGTGGGTTGCCATGCCCCACCTCCAGGGTATCTTCACCATACGGGAATTTAACCCACTTCTCCCACACTGCAGGTAGATTCTTCACCACTGAGCCACCAGAGAAGCCCAATATGTGCAGTACAGGGGTTAATTCCTTTGCCACTTTCTGTTTCTTCCAAAATGAAGTCTTAATATTTCAATCATTATTATGAAAATTTAGTCCCTTTAAAACATATTTTCTAGCCTTAAAAATATATTTTCACTTATTCTAATTCTATCATTTCTAAAATTTTTCTTACAATATGCACTAAATATAAAATATTAGTTTTTTCTCATTTAACTTTACCTTAGATCAAAGCAACTGACAGCATCAGACCCTGTTTTGTACTTAATTTAAGCAGTTCCTTCTCTCTCTACTTGAGTATGACAAGAACCACATCTTAAACTATACATATTGATGATACGAAAAGGAAGAAATTAAATAAGGCTTGTAAAATATCAGACCAGAGCTTATCCACTTGTTATTTATATCCTGGTTATGCATAGATCATCTGCTTCACAAATGGGAAAGAATTAGGCTATTTAACTTGATATAATGGTCATGATTTAAACTGAAATCATGAACAGGAAAAAAATCTTAGTTTTTAAAAATGTGTTGAAGGGAAATAGAAAAATAATATAAAGTGTTAAAACACTTTGTGAATAACAGTGATATTGGAAACTTATATTTTAAAATTCATAGCTTTTACTATTTGAGAGGAATGAAGAGTTCACCTGAATGCATCTTTCATAAATTGTATAAATATTTAAAGGATACTTTCTATGCATCATGCTCTCCACTGGTATGGAGAACACCAAAATAATATGAAAATTCTTGTCTTCAAAGAACGCACAGTCTAGTTTGGAGACAAAGCAGTAATATGATATGAACAATGCAAAAATAAAAGAAGCGCACAGCATTAAGGGAAAATCACCAAACTCTTCCTGTGAATATAAGAAAATGTAAATACTTCTTCACAGAGGATGTGAAATTTAAACCAAGGAGAACTCTATGGATTGATTAATGGGAGAACACATCTAAGTGACAGCTAACTTTGTAGTCCAAAATAGTTTAAAAGAAAAATGCTCCAATTATCATCAGTCTCGCTGAAGATGGAGTGAGAAAGCATTTTTTGTATCCATTTTATGGATTTTCTGTGGATGGGATGCATAATTATTCTGGAAGATTGGAGTCAGATGCATATGGAGAATTGGAGATTAATCAGATGATAAATGTTTCTTTATCAGAAAGATAAAGAATGTTTATTTAATGTTTTTGTCCAGCAAGCAAAATCATACATCCTTCATTCACTTGGCAAATATTTTTTGAATACTTGCTTTGTGTTCCTCTAGATTTATACTAGAAAAAAGATAGAGAGGACAGAGATCTATGTTCTCATGAAGCTTGCATTTATGGGCAAATATAAAATAATCATTAAAAATAATAAATTAATATGTAGGAAACATGAGTTCAGTCCTTGGGTTGGGAAGATCCCTTGGAGGAGGAAATGGCAATCCACTCCAGTATTCTTGCCTGGAAAATCCCATGGGCAAAGGAATCTGGTGGGCTATAGTCCATGGGATCAAAAAGGGTTGAACAAGACTGAGCATTGAAGGCAAGAAGAAATATCTGGCATACTAGGAAAAGATAAGTATCATAAGAAAGAAAAAATGTACAGCAGAGTAGGGGAGATCAGAAGTGTGCAAATGGAATCAGGGAATTGGTGGCAGAATTAAATATGACCTGTCACATTTAAAAGGTAAAGTTCCAACAAAAAGAAAGAGCCTGGAAAGCTGATATCCAATCATTTTAGGCAAAGAGAAGAGCTGGGAGAATATGGCTGGGGTGAACATTTGCAAGTTGAAACAAATGCAGTCCACTGAAATATTTAAGGTAAATGTTAGATCATGGTTCAAATACGCTTACAAATACATTATTAATTGATTCTTCTCATGTGTTTTATATTTAGAGAGTCTTTTTTTTTTAAGGAAGCACTATGCATCTAAAGATGTTTTGAAGACTTGTTTACCAAGTATTTACTACCAAATTCAAACTCCACTTATTTTCTTATGCAGCAGGATAAAATTTAGAACATCTCTGCATGACAATTACCTCAAAACAAATAAAGGATAGCTGTAGGAAAGATGGAAAGATATACAAGTTTTTAAAATAAGAATGCTTTCATGGAATTTAAAGGTACCTTATATCTTCTTCAGTTATCTGTGGTGTAGTAATAAATTTCAGTCATTTTATATAGCATGTGATCTATGGATTGCTTTTATTTTATAAATATATTAAGGACTAAATTGCTATCTTGTGCAAAAGACTGATGCTCCATCAAGAAATATGTATGCCTCTGATATGCCTCATTTGGAGAAATACATGTTTCTATATAAATTTGTTATGATTCTTAGGCTACTATCAAATAATAGTTAAATTCTTTTGAATATTTATCATTCCCAGATACTGAAAGAAGAAAACCAAAAACAGTGGAAATGAAATTTCATAACTTCTAAGTGATATCAGTAATAGTGACTTCTGTCTACCAAAATATTTGATCTCCAGTATTTGCTCCTTAAGAGAAACCCAGCACAGATATCAACTATTAATCAGCTGAATTCACTGCCAGCAAGTTAATAAATTGGATTTCCTAGTTTCCCTCATGGTCAGCTATGACTATAATATATGACTATATTTGGATGAATAAGATGTTTCTTTAAAAGAGAGAGTGTGTTCCTCCTGTCCTCAAGATTAGACTAGAGTGCAGATGCCATGCCCGAAACTCAAGTTTCCATTCTGGTCCAAGAAAGCAGAGTTTGCCATCTAAGAAGGAGAGTGAGGAGAGCTGAATTTTTTTTTAAAAACAGATGTGTGTTTGGACCCTCCACCCCTTCCCTAGACTACCCTCCTAAACACAGGTTTTATATAAAAGAGTAAAATCCTATATGTAAGATAAGATGTGACTGTGACTTTACATTTTGTGTCAAAAATCTCTGACCTTAATCCTAAATGACACTGTCACATATTTAATTTAGTCATATTCAGGAAGAATTGTGGTGATGGAGAAGACTCTCAAGAGTCCCTTGGACAGCAAGGAGACAAAACCAGTCAATCCTAAAGGAAATCAACCCTGAATATTCATTGGAAGGACTGACATTGAAGCTAAAGCTTTAATAATTTGGCCACATAATGCGAGAGCTAACTTATTGGAAAAGACTCTAATGCTGGGAAAGATTGAAGGCAGGAGAAGGAGATGACAGAAGATGAAATGATTCGATGGTATCACTGACTCAGTGGACATGACTTTGAGCAAATTTCAGGAGATAGTGAAGGACAGGGTAGCCTGGTATGCTGCAGTCCACAGGGTCACGAAGAATTGAACACGACTTAGTGACCAAACAATAATGAGTACTAATAGATGAATTTAGAGTATGTAGAAAATCCTATACATAGGACTATTTAAACCAAATTAAAACATCGGTAGGGCCTCCCTGGTAGTTGAGCTGGTAAAGAAACTGCCTGCAATGCAAGATTACCTGGTTCGATTGCTGGGTAAGGAAAGTCCACTGGAAAATGGATAGGCTACCCACTCCAGTACTCTTGGGCTTCCCTTGTGGCTCAGCTGCTAAAAGAATCTACCTGCAATGCAGGAGACCTGGGTTCAATCCCTGGATTGGAAAGGTCCCCAGGGAAGCCCAGGAATACTGGAGTGGGAAGCCATTCCCTTCTCCAGGTGACCTTCCCAACCCAGAAGTTTTTTCCTCCAGAATTTGGTTAAATGAGTACTATGTAAGCCCCTTTGATTTACCTTCAAAATTCTAATTGCTGCCAATATTTTAGTGTATAGTCTATGCAGTCACAAAGAGTTGGATGTGACTGAGCAACTTTCACTAAAATATTGGTATTGGTTTAATATTTTGCATAGGTTAAGTTAAAAATAATGGACTAAATTAGGAAATCCTCAAGAGTTCATAGTGAGAAAAAGCAAGGCAGTAATCAGAAATTCCCTATTGCCTAGGCAGTTCAAGGTACCTAGTTGGCATTAACAACAATTATCAAGTTACTAGGCCTTTCTTTTCGAGGTGAAAATTGTATCATTCTTCAGGCTCAGGTATTTTCCATGGCACCTCTCTATATATCTGCTATCAGAGATACTTGCCACTAATGATTCATCGATTAATGACTTTCAGTGATATGTGACATTGTGAGGAGAATGAAAGTTGTCCAGGCTTAAGAGTATAGATAAACAATTTTGAGTGTAAATCAAAAGGGTTTACACACTATTTATTTCATCAAATACTGGAGTAAAGATGCTTAAAAAGTACAATCACCAGACAACTGCAGTTTCAAGATTATTAAGTATCATTTAGATAGCAGAGGTTAACTGAGCTTCTTTCTCTGAAACAGAAAATGGTCATTTGACTGATTGGGTGAGGATAGAACTTCACATGCTCATTGATATCTTGTCATTCTCTCCTTTAAAAGACAAGAGGGCAATATTAGGTTTTTAGTGAAACAACATGAGTAGTTTTTATGAATAAGTTGTGGCTAGAAGTGGTTTGTTTCATAACTGGAGCAAAGTTAACTTTTGATGAAAGACCCTCTGGATTTCTCTTCTAATGCTGTGGTCATTGTAGAAGATCATTTGCTGTTGTATAGTTGATGTAACCACAAAATCCAAACAGTGTGAATCACTGGGTCACTGAATTACTACCTGGAAGACAGTTGTCCTGGGAGGTAATCTAAAGTTTTTGAGCATAAAATATATATTATGTTGTGGGAGACTAGTGAAATTTGGGGATAGCTTTTTTAAAGACAGTTTTTTTATTTAAATTGAAAGTAAGTTATAAAAAAAATTCTATCCCCCTTTCTTTCCCCCACATCATCAATATCCCCCACAGAAATGGTACATTTCTTTTTTATTTTTTAATAATGAATAGACCTCAGTGACATATAATCACCCAAGTCCATACTTTAGGCAAGGTAGTTTTTATTATTGTTATTATTAATTTTATTAAACTAAAGTTGCTTTACAATATGGGGTAGTTTTTCAAGGGATATAAAATAATCTACAGTTGCAAGTCTCTGTGGTCTCTCAAACTAGTAAATATTGCTCATTTTCTTCCTAAAACCACATAACTCTAAATAGCTTCATACCATAGAAATGTTAATGCAGTAACACAATATACACACACACACGCATGCACATACACAAATGCAGGTTTTCAGAGTTGATGCTACTAGAGGCAGGGGGTATTGTAGTTTTCTGGTTTTATGCCAGAAACTATAAAATGGGTAAGAAAAGTGTAATGATGAAATTCATTTTAATGACACTCTGTAGTCAGGTCCAAGTATTTCATAATCTATTCTCATCATGAATTATTTTGAGCTATTTTATCCAGTTTAGCTTTAAAATCCACAGTGAGATCAAATGTCAACATTTAAATAGTTTAATAATAAAAGGCCAACATTCAGATATTCTGAATTTGATTATAAATTTCCTCCTATTATGNTTTCCTCCTATTATGAGATTATCAAGCAGAAATCAAATATGCAATCCATCTTGTGGGTTAAAAATCCAAAAGAGATAAAAGTCAATATGCTTAAATAATAATATACAGAAATCAAAGTCCAAAGTTGAATGTTTGCCTTGTAAATTAAATAAAAGTCAAAAAAGTAATTTCCAAAATTAATCCTCAGAGTTTTAATCTGATTAGTCTAAGCTGGTGTGGGGGGAGTGTGCCTGTTTCTAAGCGGACTTGTTTCTTTCAAAGAACCTAAATTGTCTTTCAGTGAAGTAGCTGTGATGTTCTTTGGGTGCCAAGAGTTCTGTTCTTTCAGTGTCAAGGCTCTTCCATGTTTCATTTTTTCAAAGGGTCCAAGTTCATTTTTTAGAGTCCAAAGTAATGATAGGATATACAAAAGTGTAACAAGGTGCCTGCATCAACCAAATTTAGAAAACAGCCAAATGCCAAGTAAAAGCAGTCACTTCAATCTTTCTCAGTATTGACGACCAAGAGGATAGCTGATGTTCAGTAACAGTTGATGGGAAAAGGACACATGGAGAAAATCATGGTCACACATTTACCAGGGTGGCATTCCACCTCTGCTGTTTCAAGAGTCCATCACTTTAATTTTCCGCTGCAGAGTGGAACTATTATGACCATAGCTGAAGGTTGATCTCAAAGGGTGGTGCCTTAAAAACAGCAACTGAGAAATGTCAGTTTTCTTACCAACTTGAGAAATTGGCCATGGTAGTCACTTGAGAAGACTTCTTTTTCTATTTATGTATGTCAACTCTCAATTTCCATGGTTTTTTTTTTTTTGTGGGTGTGTTTCTCATTTAAAATGTTCCAGTACTCAATTAATTATGGGTGCTCACTGGTGT
Source organism: Procapra przewalskii (assembly GCA_006410515.1). Classification (NCBI taxonomy): domain Eukaryota; kingdom Metazoa; phylum Chordata; class Mammalia; order Artiodactyla; family Bovidae; genus Procapra; species Procapra przewalskii. The sequence continues at coordinate 1,439,540 of SJYF01000460.1, forward strand.
CAGCTTCAGAACTCATTTGTAAGCATTCATTTTCATTTCTAGGACACAAGTATGTTTCTCTTATGGCATGAGGCTTCTCAGGAAATATTCTCCATCACCTCAGCTTCATATCATTTGGAGAAGGACCTTCAGGACTCTCACTATTTGAAATTATTATTGATGTCTCTGAGTCAGATGAAGACCAAGCCCAGGACTTTTTGGTCAAATACTGTCTTTCCTCAGATTGTAATACTCTAGCTTTTGAGTCTGTTTCATTTTACTTTATTTTCTTTGCTATAATTTTCTCTTTATTACATCATTCTTCCATCTCTATCTTCAAGTGCTTCTCTTGTCCTTGAGGGCAGCTAAGTACAAGTGGTACAATTTAGTGGGCTTATTGCAGTCCCTATCAATCTCTGACATATGTAAATAGAGTTGACATCATTTGTTTAGTTCAGTTAGTTAGAAAGCTTTTTTCCCTATACTTTTTCATTTTCTCCCTGGCTTAGCCATTCATTTATCTAAATTTTCCTCAGTCAGCAATTTCAGAGATAGTAAAATTATCTGTTGTTCAAACAAATTTTATTGATATACATTTACCTGATTTGGATAAACCCATTCAGGATGTATTTCCCCATCAAATCGACTTCTTAACTATACTGGGACAACATTTGATGTTATCCTGCTCAGATGTCCTCTACTACAGAACTAAATTAATTCTTAAATGTTAACTGATAATAGATATAGTAGTTACAGTGAGGTACATACATATCTGGTCTTCCATGGTACCCAAATGGTAAAGAATCTGCTTGCAATGAAGGAGACCTGGATTTGATCCCTGGGCAGGGAAGATTACCTGGAGAAGAGAATGGCTACCCAATCCAATATTCTTGCTCAGAGAATTCCATGGACAGAGGAACCTGGTAGGCTACAGTCCATAGGGTCATATAGTTACTTTTATGTATCCACACAAATGTAGCTAATATATTCAGTATTAATATCTGAGTGAACTATTAAGAGCTTGAATCACTTATTAAGTTTTATCAAAGGTATTCTGCTTGTTTTATTTCACAGCTAAGGCCATATTATTCTGCAGCTATTCAAAAACAGTATATCTAAAATATCTAAGTATCTGACAGGAACATTATTCACTGTTTCTCAATAACGTTAAAAGCCAAATGATGACAAATGATAACTGGGAAGTTATGAATGTTACAACACAGAAAATCTGAGAGGAAATGTATTTAGAATGAAGGAAATTGGCATAGATATGGGGACACTGGCATACCCTTCCCTGTCCTTCCATCCCGAAAAGAGGGCCAAGAGTGTGAATTTGCCATATGCTTTTGATTTTTGCTTTTGTTTGTTATGCTTCCCTGGTGGCACAGATGGTACAGAATCTGCCTGAAACACAAGAGACCTGGGTTCGATCCCTGTGTTGGGGAGATACTTTGGAGGAGGAAATGGCAACCAACTCCAGTATTCTTGCCTGGAAGTTTCCATAAACAGAAGAGCCTCGCGGGCTACAATCCATGGTGTCACAAAGAAAGATACAACTGAGTGACTGTCACTTTTGTATGTTATCTGTAGGTATAATGAAGAGCAGAAAGCCTAGGTGTGAGGATCGATTGACTCCATGAAGGCAAAGAATTCAGAGGAAAACATTTTTACAGAAGTATGTATCTCATGATCATGTTTAGTTGTGACCAACTCTTTGCAACCCCATGGAATGTAACTCTCCTCTGTCCTTGGAATTTTCCAGGCAAGAATACTGGAGTATGTAGCCATTCACTTCTCCAGGGGATCTTCCCTACCAAGGGACTGAACCTGCAACTCTTGCATTGGAGGTGGATTCTTATTCACTGAGTCACCTAGGATGCCCTGCAGAAGTATGGTTGGACATTATAAACCAATGAGAAGGTCCTGGATTCACCCTGTTGTCCTGCCAGGACAGAGAAATGAATTCATAGCTTCATCTGCTGAATATGACACCAGTTCTCATCTAGGAAGTCTGCTTTTAGACTCCAGGCAAACTCAGAGCCCATCCTCCAGCCTAACAGGGAAAAGGAACCAAACCAGAAGTCTTATCACCTGTTTTTAGCCAGGGGCATTGCCCACTCAAGCTGAGTTTTTAATAAGTTAAAGAAATGCAAGTAAACACTGCAATCTATGTTATCTCACTGGCTTATTACTTTCTTTTTTTCTTTTTTCTTTTTTTTAGTAATAATTTTTTAAAATTTATTTATTTATTTATTTTTTTACATGATAGTATACATGTTTTTATGCCATTCTCCCAAACCAACCCACCCTCTCCCTCTCCCTCAGAGTCCAAAAGTCC
>SJYF01000460.1:1495025-1516830 GCA_006410515.1 Procapra przewalskii
GCTGGAATTCCTAAGACAATATTAAGTACAATTTTGTCAAATATCACTTCTAATCTAAAATATTATGGCTGAAATAATTCAATTAGGTTAGTTAGGACAGCCTCCTTTGTTTTAATTATTCTTTATTTTAGTTTTTCATTAGATATTCAAAGAAGGTAAGGAACACATTTTAAAGTCTACATGCTTATATCCTGAGCATCCAGGAGAGTGAGTCAACAATGAGCTAAATTGCAAGTCCTGTGATTTTTTAAACTGGGAGCATTTCAACAGATTATAAAAGTTATAGAACAACAAAATCTCTGCTAAACTGAGAGGATAATATACACATGAAGCTCATTATTCGAGATATGGTGAATCTGCAAATGTCAATGATATCTGTGTACAATTTCAGGTGATTAATTGACAATACTTAAGGCAAATTAGACAGGGATGAATGTGCCCCTAAGCAATGAGGTTGTTCCAGGGAGGTTATTAAACATGATAGAAAAGATTCTCTGATATCACCTTCAGAGAGGACAGATATGGAGATAAATTGACTGCTGGTCATTTCTTGATCCTCTTTTCAACATTCAGATGAGGCCTCAGACACAGAGCAGAATAGAATCCATACACAACAGCCTTGTTGTGTATGCATAATGTAATTTATAAAACTTCTTCAAGTAACAATGAAAGTGCTGAGCATAAGGATAATTACAAAGAGGATCATCCAATTTACAAAGACAGGAAACCTACAACTGAAAATGAATGGATGCATCAATAATATGAATAACACCATGTGAGAGAAAGATGTACAAATTACAAGGGAGAAAGGATTTATTTTAACAGCACCTGGGAACTTATCCAGGAATATTTTACATTTTTTGGTTTCTTTTTCTGAAAGAACATTTAATGTGCAAAGGAAATAAGGGCAATTTTCATGACAAAGTCCTAAATAGAAGCATACAAATGTCATCAAATTATGCTTCATCTAAAGCTAAAGTATAAAATGTCCTTGTGTTTTTTCATTAGTAAGGTGTATGTGATCTGCTTCTTGTTTTTTTCCCCCCCATTGATTCTTATTATAAATTACTCATTTAAAGTATTATCAGAAATTATACTGATTGTATTACAGGGAAATGAATAATAATATTCCTTTATCCAATTACAATATAGCTTCCCTGGTGGCTCAGACGGTAAAGAATCTGCCTATAATGCAGGAGATCTGGGTTTGATCCCAGGGTCAGGAAGAACCCTAGAGAAAGAAATGGAAACCCACTCTAGTAATCTTGCCTGGAGAATTCCATGGACAGAGGAGCCTGATGGGCTACAGTTCCTGGGGTCACAAAGGGTCAGACAGGAATGACTGACTGACACTAAAATTAATTACAATATAAAATGATCAAACTTGCTCAGTGTTAAAGTTAATGCCACAAATATTAAAAACTGAGAAGTTACCTTCTATCCTCTTTTTGGTTTTCAATGTATAAATAAAATTAAGAAGTAATCCTGTGCCAAATTTCTCTATATCTAAAATGTGGGACTTCTCTGGTGGCTCAGACGCTAAAGCGTCTGCCTACAATGCAGGAGACCCGGATTCAATCCTTGGATTGGGACAATCTCTTGGAGAAGGAAATGGCAACCCATTCTAGTATGCTTGCCTGGAAAATCCCACGGATGGAGGAGACTGGTAGGCTACAGTCCATGGCGTTGCAAAGAATCAGACATGACTAAGTGACTTCACTCATTTGCTTTCATATTCATCTTAATGAATGTTCAGTAATTAATAAGTACAAATACTTTTAATAAACTTGTTCATTTTTCAAGACTTTTAGATGTGCTTCTCCATAAAGGCCTTAAATTGTCTCTCATGTTGGATTTGATAGCCAGTGTAACTGCATAAAGTCCAGGTTGCATACACAAAAAGTGATAAAACAAAACAAAAACCCTTCACACAGATTTCCTTACATTTATAACTTCTAGCCTAGTCAGCAAATCTGAAATATATATGAGTGTAAAGGTAGTAAGGGGTGGAGGAAGGGGTAATACTTTTTAATTGTAATACTTTTTAACATGACAATTACTCTAGCCTGTATTATAGACAGTTAGGGCTTTCAAGAGAAAAGTTAAGGGAGAAACATGCAGTGGAGAAGAAAAAAGCCTTGATAATGATCCAAAGGAAAATAAATATATACAAGAACACATAAGTGTTCCCATAAGGACTTGAGCACATATAAAATGATAATTTATTTTATAATATGCAGAGAATTTATGTCTAACATGTCTACGTCACTGACTTCTTCCACTTAGGAACTAGTGTTTATGCTATTAAAAAAAAAAGAGAGAGAGAGAGAATTGATAAAAGCTCAGTTTATCCTATGAATTTTCCCCTTCCATTTGTTTACATTTTCTAAGGCTTCTTATCACCTGCTTGAAATTCAATTTCTGAATCTACATCAGGATTTCCATACCCACACTGATAATCTGCATCTCGAAAGACTACTGGATGACAATAGCTTTCTTAGAATATTCTCTTCCTTCTCCACTTTCTATTTCAAGAAATGATATAAAGCCCAGGACACTTCTGTTTCTTGCCACATACAAGAAGTCGCAGTTCAGTTCAGTTCAGTTGCTCAGTCATGGGTGACTCCTCCCTGTCTATCACCAACTCCCGGAGTTACCCAAACCCATGTCCATTGTGTCAGTGATGTCATCCAACCATCTCATCCTCTGTCGTCCCCTTCTCCTTCTGCCTTCAATCTTTGCCAGCATACAGGTCTTTCCAATGAGTCAGCTCTTCACATCAGGTGTCCAAAGTATTGGAGTTTCAGCTTCAATATCAGTCCTTCCAATGAACACCTAGGACTTAGGATGGACTGGTTGGATCTCCTTGCAGTCCAAGGGACCCTCAAAAGTCTTCTCCAACATCACAGTTCAAAAGCATCGATTCTTCATCCCTCAACTTTCTTTATAGTCCAACTCACATTCATACATGACTACTGGGAAAACCATAGTTTGACTACATGGACCTTTGTCGACAAAGTAATGTCTCTGCTTTTCAATATGCTTTCTAGGTTGGTCATAACTTTCCTTCCAAGGAATAAGAGTCTTTTAATTCCATGGCTGCAATCATCATCTGCAGTGATTTTGAAGCCCAGAAAAATAAAGTCAGCCACTGTTTCTACTGTTTCCCCATCTATTTGCCATGAACTGATGGGACCAGATGCCATGATCTTCATTTTCTGAATGTTGAGCTTTAAGCCAACTTTTTCACTCTCCTCTTTCACTTTCATCAAGAGTCATCTGCATATCTGAGGTTCCTGGCAATCTTGATTCCAGCTTGTGCTTCCTCCAGCCCAGTGTTTCTCATGATGTACTCTGCATATAAGTTAAATAAGCAGGGTGACAATATACAGCCTTGACATACTCCTTTTCCTATTTGGAACCAGTATGTTTGGAGAAGACAATCGCAACCCACTCCAGTACTCTTGCCTGGAGAATTCCGTGGACAGAGGAGCCTGGTGGGCTGCTGTCCACGGGGTTGCACAGAGTCGGATACAGCTGAAGCGACTTAGCAGCAGCAGCAGCAGCAGCAGCAGCAGCAACAGCTGTTATTCCATGTCCAGTTCTAACTGTTACTTCCTGACCTGCATACAGATTTCTCAAGATGCAGGTCAGGTGGTCTGGTTTTCCCATCTCTTTCAGAATTTTCTACAGTTTGTTGTGATCCACACAGTCAAAGGCTTTGGCATAGTCAATAAAGCAAACCACTGATAGTGACTTTCAGACCAGCAGTTGTGACTGCATCACTCCCTGGCTCAACAGCTTTCAGTGACTTTCAACCACACTCAAAATAAAGTGTATGCAGTAGGTTTTCAATCAAGACTTTTTTGTTGTTGTTGTTTCAGATGATTTCTAGATCCTACCTGATTTAAGGCTTCTTTAGCTGATAAAGTGAAAGGTGCTCCCTGCTTTACAAAAAGGGTAGAACTGGCTAATAATGAGGCTTTCTTTTCTATAAATATCAAGATATTTCTGTAATAAAATCTCAGGTGAGAAACAAGCTGAAAACAAATGCTCTTTATGATTGTTTTGCTTGGAGGAGAGAGGAAAGAGATTTATCATAATTCTGAATGTGGAATTTTTATATCTTAAGATTCAAACCTGGTTGTCTTAAATCAATGAATTTTGATGTTGATATTTCTTTTGTTTTGTTATTGCTGAAAAAAGTCTATAAGGCAACTAGAAAATTACAGAATGTTACACTGGGAGAGAAGAGGTAAATGGGCATCATGCTTTTTTGTAAAAGATGAGAGGTGAATTAGAAAAACAAAAAGAAAAGACAAGTGCTTAGATATGAATCTTGTCTTGGATCTAGACAAGAGTTATATTGAAAGGTACTTGGTTGTGAGACTAGGAGTCTTAGGTTTCTTTTTTGTCCCTGCAGTGCTGAAAGGCTCTGTGTGTCTTGAAGAATCCTGTGGTTGCCCTAATATTAAGTCAAACAGGATACCTGAGTGTAAGAATGCAGCTGCTGAAGAAAGTACTTGCATAGTGGGGTCTGAGGTAGTTCCCCTGCTTCTTCTCAGACTATACACGATAGTTCTTTCCAGGGTGCCCCAGTGAGGCAAAAATGATAGAGTGGAGGATGCTGAGTAGAAGGAGAAGAATGGGTAATAGCCATGTGGACAGACAAGGGAGTATAGAAACAATGGAGTAGGAAATGACTACCTACTCCAGGCTCTTGCCCGGAAAATCCCATAGACCAAGGAAGCCCATGGCTACAGTCCTTAGGGTCGCAAAGAGTCAGACGTGCTGAAGCAACTTAGCACAGCACAGCACATAAAAGCAGAGTCATACTCACGGCAGCCACAGAGAGTCACCACAAGGAAACCATTAGACCTTAGGTGGGAGGAGAAAACAAACTCCCTGTTATATGAGCCAAACTCTTCCACTGTGATCACATAGGAGCCTTGCAACAATATGAAACAGTGTGACATTTTAGTGCTATGAGAAAATCCAGAATCTCCAGTGCCATTTTGGAAGGTGGATCACAAGAGAAGGACTTCTGAGAAGTAAGAAACCATAAAATGTTGGATAATTTATAATTTTGACTTTTTATTTTTTAAAAAAAATAATGACATGTTAAGGAATATCTTAGTAGACTTTTCACTTTAGTAAAATGTTTCACATAAACAATGTGTTTATTCATTTTATGTTTTCATTTTGTTTTATTTTTATTAGTGTATAGTTGGCCAAGAGGAAGGGGATATATGTATATCCATAACTAATTCATTTTGTTGTATAGCACTGTAACCTTAACTTTTTAAAGTTAAGTATATAAAATAAATTTTCATTGCATATTAAAAAGCAGGGATATTACTTTGCCAACAAAGATCCATCTAGTCAAGGCTATGGTTTTTCCTTTGGTCATGTGTGGATGTGAGAGTAGGACTGTGAAGAAGGCTGAGCGCTGAAGAATTGATGCTTTTAAACAGTAGTATTGGAAAAGACTCTTGTGAGTCCCTTGGACTGCAAGGGATCCCAACCAGTCCATCCTAAAGGAGACCAGTCCTGGGTATTCACTGGAAGGACTGATGTTGAGGCTGAAACTCCAATCCTCTGGCCACCTCATGGGAAGAGTGGACTGACTGGAAAAGACCCTGATGCCAGGAGGGATTGGGGGCAGGAGGAGAAGGGGACAACAGAGAAGGAGATGGCTGGATGGCATCACCAACTCGATGCACATGAGTTTGGGTGAACTCCGGGAGTTGGTCAAAGACAGGGAGGCCTGGTGTGCTGCGATTCATGGGTTCACAAAGAATCGGACATGACTGAGCAACTGAACTGAACTAAACTGAATGTATTCACAGTCACTGAAGATATTGGAAGGACCGATACCGAAGTTGAAGTTCCAATACTTTGGCCACCTGATGGCCAGCCAACTCATTGGAAAAACCCTGATGCTAGGAAAGACTGAGGGCAGAAGGAGAAGGGGATAATAAAGAATGAAATGGTTAAATAGCATTACCTACTCACCAGGGCTTCCCTGGTCACTCAGATGGTAAAGAATCTACCTGCAATACAGGAGACCTGGGTTTGATCTCTGGGTCAGGAAGATCTCCTGAAGATCTCCTGGAAATGCAACCTACACCAGTGTTCTTGCATAAAGAATCCCATAGACAGCGGAGCCTGGTGGGCTGCAGTCCATGGGGTTGCAAAGGTTTAGACATGACTGAATGACTAACTCTTTCACTTTTTTTCACCAACTCAATGGACAGGAATCTGAGAAAAGTCTGAGAGACAGTAAAGGACAGGAGAGTCTAGCATGCTGCAGTCTATGGGGCTGCAAAGAACAGGACATGACCAAGAAACTGAACAACAGGAACAATAAGTCTCGAAGAAACTTTTCATTGCAAGATCTAATATATTCACTATCACTGAGGAAAGATATCTGTTATAGGAAAGAACACACATTTTGTACCTCTGACATAAATTGTAAATATTTTGACTGCAATCCAACATCAAATTAATTACAAGTCATCTCAGTCATTAAAGTGATCTTAATCGATGCCTTGTGCCAGATGCTGGGGATAAAACAGTGAGCAAAACAGCACTGATCTGCATCCACACTGTGTTTACAGAAAATTGGGGAAGACAGAAAAACACACAGTTAAATAAAATAAGGTATGAAAATTGTGTATGTGAGCCTAAAGCAGAGGTGCTTAGCCAAATCCAAAAAGAAAGGTACAAATTACACCTAGTTACTTGCTATTTTTCTGCATATATCAAATGTTCTACTGAATTTCTCAACATGTCCTGCTATTACTAAATTCTCAAACTTTCATACATTTGCATAAGTCACTCTCTGCATTTGTTTTTTCAGTTCAGTTCAATGGCTCAGTCCTGTTCAATTCTGAGATGCCATTAATTGCAACACACCAGGCTTCCCTGTCCATCACCAACTCCCAGAGTTTACCCAAACTCATGTCCATTGAGTCGGTGATGCCATCCAACTATCTCATACACTGCGATTCCCCTTCTCCCCCTGCCTTCAATCTTTCCCAGCATCAGGGTCTTTTTCAATGAGTCAGTACTTCACATCAGGTGTCCAAAGTATTGGAGTTTCAGCTTCAGCATCAGTCCTTCCAATGACTATTCAGGATTGATTTCCTTCAGAATGGACTGGTTGGATCTCCTTGCAGTCCAAGGGACTCACAAGAGTCTTCCCCAACATCACAGTTCAAAAGCATCAGTTCTTCAGTGCTCAGCTTTCGTTATAGTCCAACTCTCACATCCATACACGACTACTGGAAAAAACCATAGTTTTGACTAGATGGACCTTTGTCAGCAAAGTAATGTCTCTTTTTTTTAATATGCTGTCTAGGTTGGTCATAGCTTTTCTTCCAAGGAGCAAGTGTCTTTTAATTTTGTGGCTGCAATCACCATCTCCAGTGATTTTGGAGGCCCCCAAAATAAAGTCGGTCACTGCTTCCATTGCTTCTCCATGTATTTGCCATAGGTGATGGGGCATTCATTTTTAGTTACTGCTATGGTATTACCACAGATTTATAGCTTAAAATGATACACATGTGTCACGCAATACTTCTGGAGGTCAGATGTCCTAAAATCAAGGTTTTTGAGGACTGAACTTTCAATGGAGGGTTTAGGAGAGAATGTTTCCTTGCCTTTTTCAGCTTCCAGAAGCCATCTGCCTTCTGTGTCCTGTGTCTTCCCTCCTTAATCTAAGCTCTTCGGTAATCAGGTCTCTTTCTCTCTGATTTGATCCGCTTACCTGACTCTTCCGCTCTTGTGACTACATTGGGACAATGGTGATCATGAAGGATAACCACCTAACTCATGGTCTCTACTTCATCACATCTTCCAAGTCCCTTTTAGCATTTAAAGTAAACATATTAGCTGGTTTCACAGGTGGTGGTTTTCTTTTGCAGGCTTCCCCAGTGGTTCAGTGGTAAAGAATCTGTCTCCCAGTACAGGAGGCACAGGTTTGATCCTTGGGTTGGGAAGATCTCCTGGAGGAGGAAATGGCAACCCACTCCAGTATTCCTGCCTGGAAAATTCCATGGACAGTGGAGCCTCTAGGTCTTTAGCTCATGGGGTCACAAAGGGTTGGAGATGACTGAGCAGGCACACATGTTTTCTTTTTGGGGGCAGGAGAAAAGGTAAGTTTAATTCAGCCTTCCACTCTTTGCAACAATTTCCATAGAATCTTTTACTTTTTAATTCATTTTTATGGGTGAAGTAAAAAAGAAAAACTATGCGTCCCTTCCATTAGATCTTTTTAGATTCTTTTTTTTTTTTAATTCTGGATGATACACCAACAAAACAAGAAGGCAGATAGGAAATGAACAAAGGCAAGAGAATGGGAAGGAAAGTAAAAAGGAGGAGAAAGAAACAAAGGAAGCAAGCCAAACTCAGATTGTAACAGTTTAAGAAATCATGTTTGCTGATAAAATGTTAAAGATAAGATATTGGGATAGCTCATGTAATACTATCTTGAAAGGGGGATTTTGAAGGACCATTTCAATATGTATTTATTTACATGCATGTGGGTATTAACTTTATTATGTTTGAATGTTAGCAAAGGAACTAGATCCTCTTAGCCTCTTCATGGTATGAAATTGGTTTTAAAAACATTCAAAAGTAGTCATACATTATCTTTAACTACATGTCTAAAACATACCTTTACATTTTTAGCACAAAATCTTTACTGTTTCCAGTTGTGTCTCAGAGAATGTAGAATGTTCCATAGGGTAGCCTTAGCTGTATTATATTATCCCTCAATTTGTCCTATGAAGTCAGAATTACTGACCCTCACGGTTTGGCAAGAGACCTATTATTTTTACATGTTATAAAGCATGCCCTAATAAGTAAAATCCATCAGTTAATATAAAAGTAGTTCCTTGTTAAACTTGGATTTAGTGTCTTCTTAAAGGAGATTATCCAAAGCATGACTCTTGTTAAATAAAAAGCCATTTATATCTGTTTATATCAACTCAAAATGCATAGACAGTCTCTAGCACTAAGTAGGAAAGTCATAATTTTTTATGCCATGCAATATGTGTTTAGTGTATCTTTCCTTTAAAACATTCATACCATGTAGGCATTTCATCAGTGGTATACTATATACAATTTTCTTTTAAAATACAGTCTTATTGAAGAGTCATTTACTGTGGAGCTTATATACATGTGTGTGTGTGTGTGTGTATGATATATCTTTCTTTTAGTGCCTCATAAAAAAAGTGGCCCTTCATTTTGTTTTATTATTGAAGGAGAATTCAGTAACTAACTTAGGCTGATTCATCTTAGAAATATCTGTTCTCTCATCTGCTGTGTATCAAACTTCCCATACAGTCTATTTTGTTCTAATGCTCTTCCCTTTATAGTTGCAGCAATATTTTCAATTTACTTTTAAAGTGGTATTTGCTGAGAAAGAATTGCATTTTACTTTATTGCTATATAGTTTCCAGATATTTTTACTTTTCACCATAGGAGAAAGAGCAAGTGTTTTCTCGATGAAACAGGATATTTTGCATTTTGCTATTTCATAAAGCATTAAACAAGAAGTCTAAGTTTTGTGTGTGTTTTTTTTCTTTGCACTGTTAATAAGATATCTTGCCTACATAGGCTTTCAGGGTCATTCTTCAATTATTTTCAAAACCTTGTCAAAATTTCTGTATTTTTTGTAATTTTTTAACATATAATTAACCAAATAAGTGCCAGCCTTTCAAGTCTTCAGACAAGACTTCAGTGACTTCTCACTCAGATTTAATTTAAAATCCTTTGAATTAGAGGATACAGAGCTCAGAATAATCTGACTCTCCACTCCCAATTCCCTGAACTAATCTCTCATCACCTCTCCTCTGAGCCCATCAGCCATTTCAGCCAACTTTCTTTCCAAATGAGTGCATCTTGCTCTCACCTCTTACTTCTTTCCAATGTCATTCTCCTTGATCATAGTTTTGAATATTACAAGCCTCTCCTCACTTTTCTACCCTCCAGCACTCATCACCTCCTAATATGTTGTGTAACTCACTTGATTCATATTTTGTGTATAAATATTTACTGGAAACCAAGCACTCTGGAAATGCCAATTGCTTTTTTTTTCTCCTGTTTGTATTTAACATGAGCATCCCTAACACCTAGAACTGTGCTCAGCACAGGGGTCATCAATAAATTCTACTAAATACAAATCTAGTGTTTTAAAACATTTTTAAAAACCATATCTTATCTGGATAATCACTGTGCTGTGCTCAGTCACGTCTGACTCTTTGTCACTACCATGGACTGTATCCCACCAGTCTCCTCTGTCCATGGGATTTTCCAGGCAAGAATGCTGGAGTGGGTTGCCATTTCTTTCTCCATGGGCTCTTCCTAACCCAGGGATCAAACCTGCATTTTCTGTGTCTCTTGCATTGGCAGGCAGATTCTTTATCACTGAACCACCTGGAAAGTCCCTGGATAACCACAAGTATCTTCTAATTGGCTGGCCCTTCTCCACTTTTATTCTAATTCAATCTCAATAAAATGATATATCATGTAAAATATTGGCTCAAGAATTGTTGATACATGGAGAAATGGAAACTGGGAGCATCCTTAGGATGTATAAAACCTATGAGAAATAGGCCATACTGGGAAAAATGGTTCTTAAAGAAATTATTCTGTCACAAGATGATGGCACTGTCCAAACTGAGATTCCATCTGTGTGCAGCCAGATCCACTGAATGATCAAGAAAGCATTGGTAGTGGTGGTGGTTCAGTGGCTCAGTCATGTCCAAGTCTTTGCCACCCCATGGATTGTAGTCCCCCAGGCTCCTCTGTCCATGGGATTCTCCAGGCAAGAAAACTGGAGTGGGTTGCCATTTCTTTCTCCAAAAAAGCATTGGATTGGCAAAAATGTTCCTCCAGGTTTTCATACAACATTACTGAAAAACTCGAAAGAACTTTTTTGCCAACCCAATACTTCAGAGACACAAGTTTTAAATTTTATTCTGTTTATTCATTAAAAGGGGCTTCCCCAGTGGCTCAGCAGTAAAGAATCTGCCTGGGGCTTCCCTGATGGCTCAGTAAAAAAAAAATTCTGCTTGTAATGCAGGAGATGCAGGAGGCACTGGTTCAATCCCTGGGTTGGGAAGATCCCCTGGTGTAGGAAATAGCATCCCATTGCAGTTTTCTTGCCTGGAGAACCCCATGGATTGAGGAGCCTCCCTGGCTACAATCCACGGGGTCACAAAGATTTGGACACAACTGAGTACATGCATGCATGCACACAGTGTAGGTGCTGAAATTTTGCTGCAAAAGCATCCTTTTTACAAGAAAAATCTTTAAAACATGTGAAGATTTTTTTTCTGAAAATATATTAATAATATAATCTTTACAAAGTCAGAATATTATCTTTATGTTGTATGAATGTTTTCTCTCACAATTACCTACCAAAACAGCAGTTGCAAGGCACTAAACAAACACATCTTTAAGCAGTCAATAAGAAAAGAAAAAAGCAGATCAGAGTATCTGAAATGAATGAAGTGCCATTTCAAAATCATAAACCTCTAGGTGGTTAGAATTGAGGCTGAGAGGAGAGGCCCTGAGGTAATATAAATGTTTCTAGGTTGATTCAGTTGTTTTCAGCCAGTAGGGAATTTTCAAAACATTGAAGACTTCCATCATAAAGCATAATTCTAAAAACAGTTTTAGCAATGTTGAAGCAAAGATTGCTTAAAATTATAGAATGATGATAATGAATTCAATATTATTTTATAAACCAAATGTTTCTTCTTGTGGATGGTTATGAAGAGTGTCAATTAGAAGCAAAACAGAAGTGGTTATTTCCTGTGGGGTCGCATAGAGTCGGACACGACTGAAGCGACTTAGTAGCAGCAGCAGCAGCAGCAGCAAATCTAAGAGCTGATAGTTTAAATAAGAAAATACCAAACATGGAATATTAAATTCTGTTATGCTATATATGATTATGGGTTTCCCCTCCGGCTCAGCTGGTAAAGAATCCGCTTGCAATGCGGGAAGCCTGGGTTTTATCCCTGGGTTGGGAAGATCCCATGGAGAAGTGAAAGGCTACCTAAGCCATTAGTAGGACCTAGAGAATTCCATGGACTGTATAGTCCATGGGGTAGCAAAGAGTCGGACATGACTGAGCAACTTTTACTTTCACTTTCATGTATGATGATAGATTAAGAAATGAATGATGGTATATATGATTTGATAGTCCAATAATGACATTTGTTTATATGAGTATATAACATCTGTATATGTATAATTTGTATCTCTATTTATCTTTGGTACATTATAAAATTTTGAATACCGTCTATGGCCTAAGGGCTTTGAACATAGAAATGATGCTTTATTTATTCCTGAGTATGATAAAAACTCCACAAAGATTTTTTGACTTGACTTAATTATTAAATAACATTTTGCTAATATTATATAAGGGTGGATATAATTAAATTTCTTTGAATTGTAGAATTAAAGGTAGATATACAGCACTTAGATAGGTTTAGCTAATTTTTCTTAATATTCTATTTTTGCCCACATGTACAAACATTTCCAGAAAACCTAAATTAGAAAGTGTGCTTTTTAAAAATTTACTTTGGTTACATATGTGTTTGGTTTACAAGTTTATGCCAGATACTTTTCAGCTAATAACACAATTTTTACACTTCTACATGTAACGACATATGTGGCTTAAGTATCCATGTGCCAGATACTGAGTTACATATGAAATGCAATCAGCATTACTATTATTTTTAAAACTAGTGTTAATCAACATATAAGGTCTACACAAGCATACTTCTTTTTATCCCGCTTTGCTTTATTGCACTTCACAGATAGTATGCTTTTTACAAATTGAAGGTTTGAATGTAATGTCTATTTGTGCCATTTCTCCAACAGCATCTTCTCACTTCATGTCCCTGTCTCATATGTTGGTAATTTTCACAATACACAGTTTGAGAAAGATGGTATTTTTTCCTGAAACAGTCAACCCAGAATAGAATTACAAGGAGTTTAGGTTGAGAGGTTTCCCTCTTCACAGGACACAGTTGTTTTCCATTCTCATGGTGGATGAGAATCACCAAAAGAGTGTCCAAAAAACCTGCATTAATAGTCTTGGACAAAAACTACAGAATCAGCATCCCCATTATCCCATCAAGGTTATATCACCATTGTTTTTGCTTACAAATCTAGCTTTTGAAGCTCTGAGTTTTTCAACTTGGAAAAGGATTTCAATCTAAAATGGGACCATGGGACATGAAATAGAAAATCTCATGTGTGTACCTTCATGAGACTGGAACTTAAGAGCTGAGATATTGATTTCTTATAATCTAACTTACAGAAGACTGAGGTTCATCTATTAGCCAAAAAGCATCTCCTGATAGTCCTTCCTCATCCTCAAGCCAATCAACTTACTGCTTGGGCTCTGGATGAACTTCTATATCTTAAGGCATTTATTTGAAACCCCAAATTTCATTTTATAGGCACTTTTGATGAAGTATCAAATCCTTTAGCCTAGGAGTTCAGTATTTTCACTAGCAAATCTCACCTAAGTTTCTCCATGAAATGCCTATGATAATTAATAGTTAATTAATATGTCAGACTAGTTAATCACCTTGATTTTATAATTTGATTAAATTTGTCATAATAGATTCACAGGTTAAGCAGTGCTATCATCATCATTGTGAAAAAGAAATATATGAACTTAAAAACCTGCTCAATGACATAATTATGATTAGTTGGTTTTCAGTCCCTGTCATGTTCAACCCTTTGCAGTCACATGGACTGTAATGCTGTAGGCTCTTGCATCCATCACTATCTCCCTGTCTCCCAAAGTTTGCTCAAACTGAATTAAGTCAGTTATGCTATCTAACCATCATTAAGATCAGAGTAAAGTTTTGAAGCCAGCTGGAATCAAGGTTGCAGGGAGAAATATCAATAACCTCAGGTATTCAGATGACACCACCCTTATGGCAGAAAGTGAAGAGGAACTAAAGAGCTTCTTGATGAAGATGAAGGAGGAGAGTGAAAATCTGACTTAAGTCTCAATATTCAAAAAGCTAAGATCGTGGGGAATCTGGCCCCATCACTTCATGGCAAATAGATTGGAAAACAATGGAAACAATAATGGACTTCATTTGCTTGGACTCCAGAATCACTGTGAATGGTGACTGCAGCCATGAAATTAAAATATATTTGCTCCTTGGAAGAAAATCTATGACAAAAAGAGTTGAGTTCAGTTCAGTTCACTCAAGTCGTTTCCGACTCTTTGCGACCCCATGAATGACAGCACGCCAGGCCTCCCTGTCCATCAACATCTCCCGGAGTTCACTCAGACTCACGTCCATCGAGTCAGTGATGCCATCCAGCCATCTCATCCTCTGTCATCCCCTTCTCCTCCTGCCCCCAATCCCTCCCAGCATTAGAGTATTTTCCATTGAGTCAACTTGTTCCATGAGCTGGCCAAAGTACTGGAGTTTCAGCTTCAGCATCATTCCCTCCAAAGAAATCCCAGGGCTGATCACCTTCAGAATGGAATGGTTAGATCTCCTTGCAGTCCAAGGGACTCTCAAGAGTCTTCTCCAACACCACAGTTCAAAAGCATCAATTCTTCGGTGTTCAGCTTTCTTCACAGTCCAACTGTCACATTCATTCATGATTACTGGAAAAACCATAGCCTTGACTAGATGGACCTTTGTTGGCAAAGTAATGTCTCTGCTTTTGAATATGCTATCTAAGTTGATCATAACTTTCTTTCCAAGGAGTAAGTGTCTTTTAATTTCATGGCTGCAGTCACCATCTGCAGTGATTTTGGAGCCCAGAAAAATAAAGTCTGACACTGTTTCCACTGTTTCCTCATCTATTTCCCATGAAGTGGTTGGACCAGATGCCATGATCTTCGTTTTCTGAATGTTGAGCTTTAAGCCAACATTTTCACTCTCCTCTCTCACTTTCATCAAGAGGCTTTTTAGTTCCTCTTCACTTTCTGCCATAAGAGTGGTGTCATCTGCCTATCTGAGGTTATTGATCTTTCTCCCAACAATTTTGATTCCAGCTTGTGTTTCTTCCAGTCCAGCATTTCTCATGATGGACTCTGCATATAAGTTAAATAAGCAGGGTGACAGTATACAGCCTTGACGTACTCCTTTTCTAATTTGGAACCAGTCTATTGTTCCTTGTCCAGTTCTAACTGTTGCTTCCTGAGCTGCATATAGGTTTCTCAAGAAGCAGGTCAGGTGGTCTGGTATTCCCATCTCTTTCAGAATTTTCCACAGTTTATTGTGATCCACAGTCAAAGGCTTTGGTATAGTCAATGAAGCAGAAATAGATGTTTTCCTGGAACTCCCTTGCTTTTTCAATGATCCAGCAGATGTTGGCAATTTTATCTTTTGTTCCTCTGCCTTTTCTAAAACTAGCTTGAACATCAGGAAGTTCACGGTTCACATATTGCTAAAGCCTGGCTTGGAGAATTTTGAGCATTACTTTACTAGCATGTGAGATGAGTGCAATTGTGTGGTAGTTTGAGCATTTTTGGCATTGCTTTTCTTTGGGATTGGAATGGAAACTGACCTTTTCCAGTCCTGTGACCACTGCTGAGTTTTCCAAATTTGCTGGCATATTGAGTGCAGCACTTTCACAGCATCATCTTTCAGGATTTGAAATAGTTCAACTGGAATTCCATCACCTCCATTATAGTGATGCTTTCTAAAGCCCACTTGACTTCACATTCCAGGATGTCTGGCTCTAGGTGAGTGACAAATATAGATGGTGTATTGAAAAGCAGAGATATTACTTTGCCAACAAAGGACAAAATAATGAAATCTATGGTTTCTCCAGTAGTCATGTACAGATATGAGAGCTGGACAATAAGCAACCCTGAGAACCGAATAATTGATGCCTTCAAAGTGTGGTGCTGGAGAAGTCTCTTGAGAGATTCTTGGGCAGTAAGGGTATCAAGCCAGTCAATCCTAAAGGAAATCCACCCTGAATATTCACTGGAAGGACTGATGGTGATTCTGAAACTCCAATACTTTGGCAGCCTGATGTGAAGAATTGACTCATTGGAAAAGACCCTGATGCTGAAAGACTGAAGGCAGGAGGGGAAGGGAATAACAGAGAATGAAATGATTGGATGGTATCACCGACTCAATGGACATGAGTTTGAGCAAAGTCCAGGAGATGGTGAAGAACAGGGAGCCCTGGCATGCTGCAGTCCATGGGATCACAAAAATTTGGTCAGAGTGACTGAACGATACTTCTATCAAGTCTGTACTTTTATTTGTATTACGATGCCTTCCATCTTAGCGTTTTTTCTCTAAATGCTTATTTGTTAGGCAATGTACTGCTTTTTTTTTTTTTTTCTTCCTCTGGGGGCACTGAACCTGTCTGGCTGTGCAGAAGACATAAGAGACATGGAATCGATCACTGGATCAGGAAGATCACCTGGAGGGAGGCATGACAACCCACTTCATTATTCTTGCCTGGAGAACTCCACAGACAGAGGAGCCTGGCTGGCTATAGTCCATAGGGTTGCAAAGAGTTGGACATGACTGAAGTGTCTCAGCACAATAGCATGTACTATATTTATAGCACCCCTTCCCCATTAGCCCTTATTCATGCATCCAATTGAGTTCAGTCACTCAGGGCTCTCCAACTCTGCAACCCCAGGCTTTCCTGTCCATCACCAACTCCTGTCCTTAAAGACCAAGTAGTTCAGCAATCTTTCTGAAGCCTGAGCCTATTACTTTTACCCATAGCATTCTCTTCCTTTGTGTTTTAATAGTCCCTTTTGAGAACTCTAGTGCAATTACAGTGGATCATCAATATACACTGTTCCACATCAGAGAATTCAACTCTGAATTGTGGGCTTTTTTGAGGGCAAGTGGGGGCTGAGTCACCTGTTCTGAACCTCAGGAGGGCCAAAAATGGGAATTAAGTATTCATGGACTTTAGCATCCAGAGGAGGTCCTGGAATCAATCCCCTCCACCTCCATAAAGATAGATGACTGTTTATTTCTTGTATCTCTCACCATCACAAAAGAACAAGATGTGTGTTATACCACCAAAGTACCAAGCATGGAGTCTTAGACATAACGGTGTTTCCATTAAAATGCTGAGAATACGTTGATTCACATGAATTAAAACAGACTATAAAATCTACCCATGATATTTGACCACTCTACTCTGTCTCTTGTTGTAGATAAAAAATAAATAAAGATGAAGTTTATAAAAGCCTTAGTATACATTGAGAATTAAGTGTTATTCTCTACCAGGTTTTAGAAAGAATATTATATTTTCTAACAGTGGATTGATTTAAGAACCATAAATATTAGCATGTTATTTTGTAGAGAAGCAAATAATCACATATCTACAGACAGTAACTTTCATGTAAAATTTACACTGATTATTTTCCTTCCTCATGTGCTATTAATATTGAGTTTTTCTGAGAAACCCAACTTATTACTGTCTTTTAAATGGTCAATAGAAAATTATTAAGTTCCCTATTTTATATTGTTAGAATTTCTTTACAAACGTATCAATAATTTCTTTTCAATATAGGCTTGATCAAAAGAACAGTAGTGCATAATTGAAAACAGCTTACTTCTACAGGCAGTCTTTGGAGATACTGAAGGTTTGGTTCCAGACTACCTCAAAAAATGAATATTACAATAAAGTGAATCACATGAACTTTTGATTTCTCTGTGCATATGGAAGTTGTGCTTACACTATACTATAGTCTATTAAGTGTGCCATAGCATTATGTCTAAAAAACAATGTCATTATTGTTTAGCCGCTAAGTCCTGGCTGATGCTTTGTAACCCCGTGACCCACCAGTCTCCATTATCCATGGGTTCTCCAGGCAAGAATACTGGACTGGGTTACCATTTCCTTCTCCAGGGAATCTTCTCAACCCAGGTATCAAATGTGGATCACCTGCACTGGCAAGTATATTCTTTACTGATGAGCCACAAGGGAAGCCCTAAAAAAATCAATGTATGTGCCCTAAATTATAAAGCATTTATTACTTAAAAAAATGCTGTCCCTCCTCTGAGCCTTATGAATTGTAATTTTTATGCAATAATAACAATAAGATTACTGATCATAGATCTCCATAGTGTTGTGTTAGTTGTTAAATCATGTCTGACTCTTTATATCCCCCAAGCTTTTCTGTCCACTCAATTCTCCAGGCAAAAATACTGGAATGGGTAGCCATTCCCTTCTCCAGGGGATCTTCATAATCCAAGGATCAAACCCAGGTCACTGACATTGCAGCAGATTCTTTACCATCTGAACCAACATGAAAGACGCTAGATCACCACAAAAAATACAATAATAATGAAAATTTGAAATATTGTGAGAATCACCAAAATGTGACAGAGACAGGAAATGAGCAAAGGCCAGTTGGCAAAATTGGGCTGATAGACTTGCTCAGATATTAAGAAGAGGTGGCAAAAGTACACGGAAGAACTGTACAAAAAAGATCTTCACAACCCAGATAATCAAAATGATGTGATCACTACTCTCGAGCCAGACATCTTGGAATGTGAAGTCAAGTGGGCCTTAGAAAGCATCACTACGAACAAAGCCAGTAGAGGTGAAGCTGTTTCAAATCCTGAAAGATGATGCTGTGAAAGTGCTGCACTCACTATGCCAGCAAATTTGGAAAACTTCAGCAGTGGCCACAGGACTGGAAAAAGTTCATTCCAATTCTAAAGAAAGGGAATGCCAAATTGCCAATTGCACTCATCTCACATGCTAGTAAAGTAATGCTCAAAATTCTCCAAGCCAGGTTTTTCAGCAATACAGGAACCGTGAACTTCCTGATGTTCAAGCTGGTTTTAGAAAAGGCAGAGGAACCACAGAGCAAATTGCCAACATCTGCTGGATCATGGAAAAAGCAAGAGAGTTCCAGAAACACATCTATTTCTGCTTTATTGACTATGCCAAAGCTTTTGACTGTGTGGATTGCAATAAACTGTGGAAAATTCTGAAAGAGATGGGAATACCAGACTACCTGACCCCCTTCTTGAGAAATGCACGTCAGGAAGCAACAGTTAGAACTGGACACGGAACAACAGACTGGTTCCAAATAAGAAAAGGAGTACGCCAAGGCTGTATATTGTCACCCTGCTTATTTAACTTATATGCAAAGTACATCATGAGAAATGCTGGGCTGGAAGAAACACAAGCTGGAATCAAGATTGCCGGAAGAAAGATCAATAACCTCAGATAGGCAGATGACACCACCCTTATGGCAGAAAGTGAAGAGGAGCTAAAGGGCCTCTTGATGAAGGTGAAAGTGGAGAGTGAAAAAGTTGGCTTAAAGCTCAACATTCAGAAAATGAAGATCATGGCATCTGGTCCCATCACTTCATGGGAAATAGATGGGGAAACAGTGGAAACAGTGTCAGACTTTTTTTTTTGGAGGCGGGGGGAGCTCCAAAATCACTGCAGATGGTGATTGCAGCCATGAAATTAACAGACGCTTACTCCTTAGAAAAAATGTTATGACCAACCTAGGTAGTATGTTCAAAAGCAGAGACATTACTTTGTCAACTAAGGTCCATCTAGTCAAGGCTATGGTTTTTCCTGTGGTCATGTATGGATGTGAGTGTTGGACTGTGAAGAAGGCTGAGCGCTTAAGAGTTGATGCTTTTGAACTGTGGTGTTGGAGAAGACTCTTGAGAGTCCCTTGGGCTGTAAGGAGATCCAACCAGTCCATTCTGAAGGAGATCAGCCCTGGGATTTCTTTGGAAGGAATGATGCTAAAGCTGAAGCTCCAGTACTTTGGCCACCTCATGCTGAAGAATTGACTCACTGGAAAAGACTCTGATGCTTGGAGGGATTGGGGGCAGGAGGAGAAGGGGTCAAAATAGGATGAGATGGCTGGATGGCATCACGGATTCGATGAACATGAGTCTGAGTGAACTCCAAGAGATGGTAATGAACAGGGAGGCCTGGAGTGCTGTGATTCATGGGGTCGCAAAGAGTCGGACATGACTGAGCAACTGAACTCAACTGAACTCAACTGAGACTTGCTCAGTACAGGGTTGCCATACACCTTCAATTTGCAATAATAATCATAAGCTGTGAAGCTCAATAAAGCAAAGAATACTAAAATAAGATATGCCTGAATAGCTTAGAATAGTAGTTAACATTTATGAGCTGCAACAGAGTCTTAGATTTTTGACATATTCACTATACATATGACGAAACTAGTAACTAAGAGCTTAAGTGTTGTGTTCAAATTTGCCATCATAAACCAACAAGAGCAGATAAATTCTGATTTAGAAATTCAATCCTGTAACCTAGTATTATATCTTACTACTTTCCCCAGCTTTAAGTCAAATCTGAAATTATTTAAAACATCTTAGATAATACTTTTTTTCCTTTTTTTCCACTGAATCATAACATGGAATGCTTTAAAAATATTTACATTGATAGAGCTTAGTAAAAACTAATAGTTCACTATTGGTGCAGTTCAGAGCAACAATATCTAATTAGATATCACATCCTCATTAAGACTTTGTGGGTAATTATTTACTTAAAGATAGATATTGAAAGTAAAACCATCACTTGTGTAAGCTAGTGACTATTGCAATCCCTCCTACATTACTGTTTCATATACTTTGTATTGTTCTTCGTTCTATCATTTTATTTTCATTTGCTAATAATGAAAACATAAAGGAAATACCTAGACATAGTTGTTTAATTAGCTCTTTCTTAAAAGTATAACTCATTCTTGTTCTAAATATTGATTTTCAAATATATATATTTGGGGGCTTCCCTGGTGGCTCAGACTGTAAATAATCTGCTTGCATGCAGGAGACTCAGGTTCTATCCCTGGGTTGGGAAGATCCCCTAAAGAAGAAAATGGCAATTCACTCCAGTTTTCTTGCCTGGAAAATTCTATGAAAAGAGGAGCCTGGTGGGAAACAGTCCATGAATACAAAGAGTCTGACAGAACTGAGCGACTAACACTTTCTTTATATATATATATATATATATATCCTCTTCTTCAAATGTTAAAAAAAAGAATAATCAATTGACCTATTTTGTCTAGTCTACTCTCCATACGTAATTGCAACTTTTACCTTACTGTCATATCAAGTCTAAAGGGGGCTGTAAAATGAGCCAGGGTGTTGAAAAGAAAGTGAAAGAAAGTGAAGTCATTCAGTCATGTCCGATTCTTTGCAACCTATGAACTGTAGCCTACCAGGCTCCTCCATCCATGAGATTTTTCCAGGCAAGAGTGCTGGAGTGGGCTGCCATTTCCTTCTCATTAGAGTCTTAAAATGAGTCTTGTTTCAAATCTCTAAGTTCACATTTCTAAGAAAACATGTTACAATTGAGTGCTTTTGATTTTTTTCTCTAAATTTCTACTCTGTTTTGAAAGTAGACTTCAAAATGGCTCTTTTGCTTTGGATGGGAGAAACACCAGCATGCAAGAATTCATAGGTGAAGTTTCTCAGAGAAATAATGAGTGAACCTTTTGTCTGTGCTTGAAGGCAGACATTTCATGAGAACAGGCTGCTAGAATTACTTTTTAATGACCATAGAAGACCACAGACAGAGGAAGAGGCAGTGTACTAAATGCTGCTTCAAATAAATCTAGAGAATACTTGAAATTTGATAAGTTACAGGCAACAGAGTTGAACTAAGAAAGGCTGCTTGGGGCTTCTTTGAAAGAAAACTTATTATGAAATTATTTTTGACAAGCAGTATATGTCTGTCTTATTGAATTAAATATCATGATTTAGATGCTTTTCAGTGTATTTCTATCATTCTCAAATACAGTTAACCC
>SJYF01000460.1:1516841-1527933 GCA_006410515.1 Procapra przewalskii
GAATTACATGGAGTTGCTGATAATTGAAAATTTTTAACATAAAAAGAACAGTTTTACATGGTTCAACCTATAGTAATAAACTCACTCATTTTTCCACATCTACTATACGATGTAAAAATCCATTTTCATTCTGTTTATTCTCTAAAAATGGATGATCATATTCCTATAGCAAGAAACTGATAGGTTAATCTAAAAATATTTCAACTGAAAAATAAAATAACCAACATTTAGAAGAAATGGGAAAGGAAATCTTGCTAACGTGTTGCAGTAATAAGTGAACCAAAAATCCTTGGTTGAATCAGACCCAGGTTGTGCTGATATATGGATTAACTGAGACTGTCAAAGCATTTCTATTTCAGAATTTTGTGTGTGTTCATGCCTGCGTGTGTTTTATGTTTAATTATTATATAATTGCTCTTAGTGATGCTGTAGAAACTGTGTTTAACATTTATATTCAATTACCCTCCATAACCATTTTTTTATTATACTTTCTATTTCTAGTTTATAGTTTGCTTATCCTCATTCTACATATTTCCTGTCCTCTTTCTCCTTAAATAATTTCTAGGTCTTTCATATTTCTTTTTCTTAGCTCCCAGTGGAATTTCTTTCATTAAAACTACTAGATTGGCATTGTTAGTGAAATACACTTCTAATTTTTCCTCCCTATGCCCAGCAGTCTGAGACTTTTCAAATTGTGATAGCACCGGTTGCACCAAAAGAGATAGATTTGGGCCTAATTAACTTTTGTTCATTAAAAATGACCTTGTTTCACAGAAATGGGCATTAAGCAGCCTCGGCTTTTGCAGAGATACATTTAGAAACACAGCAAAAAAAAAAAAAAAAAGAAGAAGCCATATGACTTAGATAACATTAGCTGCTGACGGTGTTATTAACATTATCATTTTTAATAACATGATTCATTTTGCCAAAGATACAAATAGGCACTTTTCGCCGGTGAGCATTTTAGTATTAGCAGAGATATTCATTATCCTGTGATGTCAGTGTCTTTACTCCTTGTGACAAATGTGTGCATGAGTCGGATATGTGGAAAATACAAGTCTGCATGATAATATGATATACTGAAAGATACTAAACAGAATTACAATATGTTGACTTCTCTGGAGGCTCAGACAGTAAAGCATCTGCATAAAATGTGGGAGACCCAGGTTTGATCCCTGGGTGGGGAAGATCCCCTGGAGAAGGAAATGACAACCCACTCCAGTACTCTTGCCTGGAAATGAGTCGCATGGATGGAGGAGCCTTGTAGGCTACTGTCCATGGGGTAGCAAGGAGTCGGACACGAATGAGCGACTTCACTTTCTTTCTTTCCTTTTGAAAGATAAAGAAAAGTTTTAAAAATGGTAATTGTGAATTCTTGTGTTTAATCCTCTTTGTTTTATATTTCCGTAGGTCAAATGTGTTAGTCACTCAGTCATGTCCAGCTCTTTGTGGTCCCATAGACTGTAGCCTGCCAGGATCTGCTGTCCGTGGGATTCTCCAGGCAAGAATACTGCAGTAGGTTACCATTTCTTTAGTTTAAGATGTTTGCTTTATTTATAATATAACTCTATCAATAGCAGGATTTGTAAAAACTATTCAAAATACTTTAACTCACCATCGACTATAACTATGTTAACCTATAAAAGTTTAGTTTACAAAGACAATATGTATTCCTTTTGGACTTCTTCTCAGTATTTACTTACATTCATGTCTACAAACACTTCTATATATACATTTCACTAAGAATCGCACAAGTTTGACTGTTACTTCACATTTATAAGCAATTTTCTGTTCTTTCACTTATCCTCTCCATACTCTTCATCATATGTAAAAGAAATATTGAGACCTGCTTATGAACTTTTCCAGCTATTATGTGGATATTCAATTATTCAATAAGTATAAAAATCAAGTCCTGGTCTGTATCTAGTGTAAAGAGTGCAAGGCGGGCACATTATGTCATTGTATTACCTTAGATATGAAATAATTTTTATTTTGACCTTAATGTTTCTGAGATAAATTTTTCTATCTTAAATTACAAATATAAAAAGAAAATAATAAAGCATATTTTTAGCAGTACCATGAGCTTGAATTTAAACTTCAACATGGTATCTGCTAATATGAATGAATAAAGTTATAGGTATAAGAATGCCAATTAAGAAGAGGTTTTTCTCATTCTGTTAGAAAAATTATTATGCTGTGGAACTGACTGGGTCTCACTAACAGCTTTACTAATTTCTTCAGTCACCATGGGTAAGTCATTCTACCTCTTTGAACTTCAATTCCCACCCTTATTACATAAAGGATTTAAACAAGAATCAAGATTCTTAAACCTGAATGCATGTTAAATTGAACCTAGGAGTTTCTTTTTTAAAAGTATTTATGCCCGAGTCTAATGACCAGAATTTATCTAGGTTAGGTTTGGGCACTGGGATATTTTTAAGTCCTCAAAACTTTTAGAAAACTTGCTTAGATGATCTTTAATGTTTCTCAAAATTTCAAACCCACAAAGAGACTAAAAAACCTAGATGTTGATATGACAAAGCATTCAGAAACCAGTGAACCTTAAATACATCCTTCTGGAAAACTTGAAATGTATGTGCTATAAAAAATGATAATTCTTATTCATTTCTTACTATTATGCACTGCTGCTGGTGAGCCTCAGCATGTGTTTCTAGAAATAGATTCTGCCTGGAGTTTTTAATGACTGAGGCATCCCACACTTGCCATTCATCAGAAACACATGCCCTGTGGGTTATCACTGTACAAGCTGCCTTCTTCTGAGAAGAAACAGTAATTTGCTTAAGCAGTACAGTGAGTGCTATAGAACATAAACTTATTGTTCCAGTGCTCTTCAATTCTAACAAGGGAACTAGTGAGACTAAAATCTGGACTCAGTCTCTTTTTCCAAAACATTTCTCTGCCAAACAAAGGATATTTTTTAGATGAAACCAAGAATTTAAAGGAATCTACACAATTCTTAGTGCATATAAGTTGCTAAGTATAGCTACAAAGAATATATCAATGCTAAGTGTAGTATGGCTGCAACTTGAAAAAGTATAGAGTTAAAATAAAGAAGGCAATCTTCCTGATAAATGCAAAAGAATTCAACAAACTTTCCTCATTATAAACTTGAGTGAATCTTTTAATGAGTGTCAGAATTTTTTTTATTTAGAGATCAAGATGCAATTTAAATATGTTATATATGACAATATATAGTTATATTTATATAGTATAATTACATATGATTTATATAGCATAAAATTGTTAGATTATTGCATTTTCTTAATTTTATTAATGACCTTGTTATAAATTATAATGACAAAGGTCTGCCTAGTCAAAGCTATGGTTTTCCCAGTAGTCATGTACGGATTTCAGAGGTGGACTATAAAGAAAGCTGAGTGCCAACGAATTGATGCTTTTGAATTGTGGTGTTGGAAAAGACTCTTGAGAGTCCCTTGGACTGCTAGGAGATCCAACCAGTCAATCTGAAAGGCAATCAGTCCTGAGCATTCATTGGAAGGACTGATGCTGAAGCTGAAGCTCTAATAATTTGACCACCTGATGCAAAGAATTGACTCCTTGGAAAATACCCAGATGCTGGGAAAGATTGAAGGCAGGAAGAGAAGGGGAAGACAGAGGATGAGATTGTTGGACTGCATTGCCAACTCGATGGACATGTTTGAGCAAGCTCCAAAAGTTGGTCATGGACAGGGAAGCCTGGCATCCTGCAGTCCAAGGGTAGCAGAGTCAGATATGACTGAGCGATGGAACTGAACTGAACCAATTATAAATTATAATCTAATATATTTATATATTAGGAATTTATCAATCAGCTGAAAAAACTGTCTAGGACTCAACATTCAAAAGACAAAGATCATGGTATTCAGTTCCATCACTTCATGGCAAAGGAAAGAGTGACAGATTTATTTTCTTGAGCTCCAAAATCACTGCAGATGGTGACTGCAGCCGTGACATTAAAAGACATTTACTCCTTTGAAAAAAAGCTATGATGATCCTGCTGCTGCTGCTAAGTTGCTTGAGTCATGTCCAACTCTGTGCAACCCCATAGACGGCAGCCCACCAGGCTCCCCTGTCCCTGGGATTCTCCAGGCAAGAACACTGGAGTGGGTTGCCATTTCCTTCCCCAGTGCATGAAAGTGAAAAATGAAAGTGAAGTCGCTCAGTTGTGCCTGACTCTTAGCAACCCCATGGACTGTAGCCTACCAGGCTCCTCCAGGGATTCTCTAGGCAAGAGTACTGGAGTGGGGTGCCATTGTCTTCTCCTATGATGAACCTAGACAGCATATAAAATCAGAGACATTATTTTGCTGATAAAGGTCCATATAGTCAAAACTATGGTTTTTCCAGTAGTCAAGTATGGATGTAAGAGTTGAACCATAAAGAAGGCTGAGTGCTGAGATGTTTTCAAACTGTGGTGTTGGAGAAGACTCTTGAGAGTCCTTTGGACTGAAAGGAGATCAAACCAGTCCATTCTGAAGGAAATCAGTTCTGAATATTCATTGGAATGACTGCTGCTGAAGTTTCAGTACTTTGGCCATGTGATGCAAAGAACTGACTCGTTGGAAAAGACTTTGATACTGGGAAAGAATGAAGGCAGGAGGAGAAGGGGACAACAGAGAATGAAATGGTTGGATGGCATCCCTGACTTGATGGACATGAGTTTGAGCAAGCTCAGGGAGTTGGTGAAAGACAGGGAAGCCTGGCAGGTTTCATTCCATGCAGCCACAAAGAGTAGGACATGACTGAATGATTGCACAACAATCAATCAGCTACTACTGAAAATGACCTGAACATAAAGTTGCTTATGCAAAGAATCTATTTCTCACTCATA
Organism: Procapra przewalskii; assembly: GCA_006410515.1. NCBI lineage: Eukaryota > Metazoa > Chordata > Mammalia > Artiodactyla > Bovidae > Procapra > Procapra przewalskii. The sequence goes on from SJYF01000460.1 coordinate 1,521,694, forward strand.
TAGGTGTGGGCCAGTTCTGCATCTGCTGAATCTGCTCAACTCAGATCAATCAATTCTAAGCTTGGGTTGAGATCAAGTCTACTGCATTTGTATACACATTCTAAGGCAATATTTCCTTAGACAAAGCCAGTCTTATAACAAAGGGTAGATGTACAATTTGCAAATAATATTTACTTCTACCGTATTAGTTTATTTACCCACTTACTCAACTATCCATTCAGTCATCCCACTAAAAACCAGGTTTATACTGAGAGCTATTATATGGTTAGTATAACATAAAGCACTAAAGATACAATAGTGAGAAAAATAAACATGATTTCTCACTCCAGTGTTCTTGCCTGGAGAATCCCAGGGACAGGGGAGCCTGGTGGGCTGCCATCTATGGGGTCGCACAGAGTCGGCCACGACTGAAGCAACGCAGCAGCAGCAGCAGCTTCTTCATGAAGTCAAAAATCTGTGATGCAGTGAGTGGCACCAGTCAAGCATTTGCACAAACATACCTATATGTGAATAATTTTTAATATTGTTAAATGAAAATACTAAGTGATGTAAGTTATGTGATAGACTATTACTAGATTTCAAGAGATCTTCACACAGGAAACAAAAATTGAGCGGAAAACTATGTATTATTCTATCTAGCCAAATGTGTCAGAGAGGAGTATTTGAGGCAAATGAAGGAGTATGTTTCAATGTTCTGTGATGACAGAAATCATGTTTATTTGAAGGAAACATTAAAGATACAGAACAGAGGTGAAAGAGAATGATATAGCTAAGAATTATAAAGCGAGTTGGGGTCATATTATTGAAGGCCTCAAAGACCACAGCAAACATTTTGTGCATTTACCTAAGATCAATAAGAAGTTGCTGAATGTTTTTCAGCACAAAGCCTGATGCAAAATATTTATATTTCCATTTTAAAATATCACTTTGTATTCATGAAATATACTATAAAGAGACAAGAGTGGATATGGAGTTTGTTCACCCAAGAGACATTTTAGCCTGTTCTAGTTTTGTAATATAAACACAGATGCTTTGGAGAGAAATTTTGACGGCAACTCAAAGTGCTCTGAAAATTCAGATGCAGAGTGTGAGAGAGGGAGAAATTGCCAGACTCATTCATACAGTTCAGGCTTGTGTCACTGACTATATTGTATACTTTTAAAGGATATTATCTTGACTGATCTGTCTACTCTGATTATTCTAGATCTGTCATTACCTGTATGATAAACTACATATTCTGCTATGCTGCTGTAAAGTATTTTCTTGTTTTTATGTCAGAAATAAACTAGAATGTTGTTTAAGCAGAAACAGTATGTGCTGTGCTTAGTCACTCAGTCACGTCCGACTCTGCAACCTCATGGACTGTAGCCCAGTGGGCTCCTGTGTCCATGGGGATTCTCCAGGCAAGAATACTGGAGTGGGCTGCCATGCCCTCCTCCAGGGGATCTTCCTGACCCAGGGACTGAACCCAGGTCTCCCACACTACAGATGAATTCTTTACCATCTGAACCATGAAGGAAGCCCAGAAACTGTATAATCCATCTCAAATACAACATATGATCATTAAAATCAGGTCAAGATAAGAAAACAAGTCTTACTATAAATCAAATATGATTGCTGATATTCTTAAAATGATCAGAATCTTAACTAGCTTAAAAAAATCATTACAAATGATTAAAAGGATCAGTCTGTATGAATCACCTGATGTTCTTCATGTTAAATGATAGTCGAATCAAGGCTATTTTTGAAGAAAAAAATGGACAGGCAATGAACCTCAATTTTATGTCACAATGCTAGCTATAGTAGAGTAACATTATGTTCTACTTCATGCTAATCACCACCTCGGCAAAGGANGATTGCATATTTACTTTCTCACATAAATCATATTTTTCCCCTGAAATAGACAATTATCTAAGTATATGGGAAAAATTCTCCTCATTATTTATTTGGATAGTTATCCACATCAGTCATTCTCTTGAAAATCTTTTCCTTCAGTAATTTTAGAGCTAAAATAATTTATCTGAGAATAATTCAAACTGATGACATTATAATATTGCAGAGAAGATAATTGGTAAATTATAGCTGTGATAATGACCTTGTTAATGTCCATCATCAAATTGATGGTCTAGCCATAGACATAAATTATTATATTGCCCAAATTAATGCATTATCTGGAGTCCAAATTTATTTTGCAATATTTATTGAGTTTCTGATATATGCCATGGCTCATGCTGGCCTTGATAATACATTAGTCACATTCTCAGGACTTTAAAATCCAACACATAGAAGAGTCTAAATACTTTGCATGTGTATAGGATAAATTTCATCTTTTAAAAGCCAAGATTACAAATATTGATTGATTGTACTCAGGATTGTAGAGCTGTATTATATCCTGCTATTATTCTTTTATTTACCAGTTTATCTTTAAACAGTAAATCATGATCTGAAAATATTAAATCTGATTAAAGAAAGAGATGAGAGTTTCTCTGAGCTAAGCAATAAATAAAGAAAACTTTGGAAGCAAATTCAAAATCTAAATGATGACATTGAAATTCAACTGGGCTGTGATACTAGGTTTTTAATTTCATAAATCTCTTCATTTCTCCAAAGTTCATTTTCATTTTAAAGTAAGAATTGTGCCAAAACTGACATTTTGAGAGCTTATATATGTTAGGCTATGAACTAGGGCCTTAAACAAAATTTCTCATTACTAAAAACCATGCATTGTAATCAGCACTATTATTATCCATCATATTTCACAAAAGAAGAAACAAACTTACAGTTCACAAATCCAGTAGAGAGCAGGGGCACAAACTCATGAAAAACTCATGATGAATTTACACGCCAGGACCTGACCACTGTAATGAGATACTAGCATAAGATATTAACCTCAGAGGGCTCTTTGGAGCTTCCAAGGAGACTGACTATAAAGCAGACAGGTTTCATTCAGGAACAAAATGTGTTGATACTTTCTCTTCCTCCTGTTTAAGAATACAATAAGAGTGTCCCTGAGATCAACACTTTCTAAACTAAAAGGAAGTTAGCATAAGTGTTAGCCATTAATCTCAAATTAAAATGTCAGACAAAAAGTTCTTAGATTATTTTTTCCTGGTACCAATTCTGATAAAGAGACTTCCCATTGCATTGACCATCAGCTATCCATGAGTTATCACTACATAGTAGGGGTTACTAACGGGGCGATATGAGAAGGTATAGGGACAATTCCTAAAACTACATGAGGAAAAGCTTCAGCTTTTTCCTTTGTGATTCTTATTCATCCCTGAAAACTAGCATGTCAGGTTGCTATTGTGAGGACCAGGCCACCAGTGATACCAGGTCACATATTCTTTGGTGAACACAGAAGCTGTTTGTTAACTTTCAATTCCTATGCTTGCTTTAATGTCTGACACAGAGTAGGGCACAGATTTTTGAGTGAATGGATGAATTACTCTAGTGATAATACAAAATTTATGCTTGACAAGTTATCTTAGTGTAAATGAGAAATAAGTAGACGTGGCTTCCTAGGTGACGCTAAAGAACCCACCTGCCAATGCTGGTAGACATAAGAGATACAGGTTTGACCCCTGTTTTGGGAAGATCCCCTGGAGGAGAGCATGGCAACCAATCCAGTATTCTTGCCTGGAGAATACCATGGACAGAGGTGCCTGGCAAGCTGCAGTCCCTAGGGTCGCACTGAGTCTGAAGTGTCAGCACACACACAAGTCACTTTAAAAAGACATAGCTTCTACCTTTAGTTTACAATGTGTATGTGATACCTAGTTTACAGTGTGCGTGTGATACCTATGCATTAAGGATATAGATCTGAGCAAATGCTGTATCGGTGTCTACTTGTTAATGAACATATAGAAATATGGCAGAATTAAAGCACTCTCTACTAGGACTAAGAAACTAGGCTGAGCTGGTTTTTATTTGTGTAAGCAAACTGTGCATGTGTGTGTGCATGCATGCACTCCCAAATAGACACCTGCAGCAGAAGGGACTAAGCAGAGTAAGTTAGATTGCCATGCGATCACAACTGCTGAGTTAAACACATCAGTTTTATCCTGTGTGGTTAAGTTCAGTTCAATGGCTCAATCATGTCCAACTCTTTGTGACCTCATGGAGTGCAGCGCGCCAGGCTTCCCTGTCCATCACCAGCTTCTGGAGCTTGCTCAAACTCCTGTCCATGGAGTTGGTGATGCCATCCTACAATATAATCCTCTGTAGTCCCCTTCTGCTCCTGCCTTCAATCTGTCCCAGAATCAAGGTCTTTTCCAATGAGTCAGTTCTTCACATCAAGTGGCCAAAGTATTGGAGTTTCAGCTTAAGCATCAGTCCTTCCAATCAATGTTCAGGACTGATTTCCTTTAGGATTGACTCGATTGATCTCCTTGCATTCCACATTTCAAAAACATCAATTTTTTGGTGCTCAGTTTTCCTTATGGTCCAACTTTCACATCCATACATGACTACTGGAAAAACCATAGCTTTGACTAGATGGACCTTTGTCAGCAAAGTAATATCTCTACTTTTTAATATGCTGTCTAGGTTTGTCATAGTTTTTCTTGCAAGGAGCAAACATCTTTTAATTTCATGGCTGAAGCCATCATCTGAAGTTATTTTGGAGCCCAAAAAGTCTGTCACTGTTTCCATTGTCCCCATCTATTTTTCATGAAGTGATCAGACTGGATGCCATGATCTTCGTTTTTTGAATGTTGAGTTTTTTGTTTTGTGTTTGTTTATTTTTTTTTACTTTACAGTACAGTATTGGTTTTGGCATAGATTGACATGAATCCGCCACGGGTGTATATAAGCTCCCAAACATGAACCCCCCTCCCACCCCACATCATCCCTCTGGATCATCCTTGAGCACCAGCCCCAAGCATCCTGCATCCTGCATCAAACATAGACTGGCGATTCGTTTCTTACATGATAGTAAACATGTTTCAATTTTAAGCCAGCTTTTTCATTCTCCTCTTTCACTTTCATCAAGAGGCTCTTTATTTCCTCTTCACTTTCTGCCATAAGGTAAAGAAGCCAAATTTGTATAGCCAAACCCACCAGTCATTGGACCAGTGCTGCCCCTGGAAAAGAACTTGATGAATGAGTACTGTCTGCCACCAGCATCCCCAGCAGATGGAAACATAATTCTCATTCCTAATGGTGAGTCTGCACTGCTCAGCACAGTATCAGCTACAACCACAAAATCTAAAATCAAAGCCTGAAATTCTGAACTGTATGCAGTCTATCCTTAGCCTGTTTATATACTTTTATTTTCCCACAGTGCTGCAGTATGAATCTAAGTATTTCAGTAAAGCTAAGTACACACCATTGTTTTATAATCCTTCTTTCTTTCCTGCCTTAAACAACATCTGAGCTCCCTGCTGATAACACTTTATATATAAAGCTATTTATGATCAGATTAGTTGAAATGACCTTTCTTGGTTCTCAATTATTTTAGAATATTTTGTTTTAGTCAAATGTATTTATGGCATGTCTCTGTATTATAATCATTAGAATATGAATTTTATCTCATTATTAGATTGTGACTTAAGTATTCATAATACTTATTAAAATAGTTATTAAATTATTGCTAAAATGAGGAAATGTTGAATGCAGAGTAAAAAAGATCAAACTTTATAAACAAGGCTATAGACAAGGATATCATATTTGAACTGGATTTTCAAGTCTTAGTGAGTAAACATGGCTTTCTTCATCTCTTGGGAATTCTTAGGTTATACAAAGACTCCCTGTTTTGTGATTTACTGGTTATGAGGCTCAGATCACTTGTTCCGATATTTAATTGCAGTGTGACCTTGAATTTGGTACTTACTTTTTTGAACATCAGGTTCCTAGTCTCAAAAACATAATATTTGCAGGTATATCAGAGGATTAAACGTGATAATTTTAAAGTCATTGCTTTATGACAGTTACTGGTGGAATTCTGCATTAACAATGCATCTTCAGCATTATTAAAGAAATCATGAGCATTTAAAAAATTGTGATTTTCAAAATTGGTAACTTATTTACAATATCTATGACTATTTAAGTCAATTAATATATGCTACTTTTTATTGTAGTAAGAAAACAACATGAGTCTGACTTTAAATTTTTGAGTACAATATAGAGTATTGTTACCTATAGGCACAACGCTATACAGTAGATCTCCAGAATATGTTTTTTGTCTAGATAAACTTTACTTACTGAACAGGTATTCCCTATTCCCCCCTCGCTCCAATC
>SJYF01000460.1:1556857-1572586 GCA_006410515.1 Procapra przewalskii
TCTGTTGAATTTGCTTTTACAGATGAAAGTTTATTTTCTTTTCTTTTTGTTTAATTCCAGACTTGGGAAATTTCCTAAAGAGGAAAAAAATGTATTATCGATGAATGCATGCAGAGATTTTAATCTTATTCTGTTATACAATATGTACTTCATGGTAATGTATATATGGTAGATATTTTTTCTTAGAAATACAATATATAAAAATCTTTTTTGGCACTGAGATTACTTCAGTACTCAGAAAGTGGAAGTACTTTCTTTTCAAAGTACTTTCTATTGAGAGATCTAGTATGTTGATAAACTGAAAAATGGGAAAAAAGAATGTATGCTCTCAAGCAGTGTAGTTTTATTTTGACAAAGGGGGTCAACATTGGAGATAAATAGTTAACTTTTTCAAACATATCTTAAATATATTTCATATTCACAAGTCAGTATAAATGATGTCATTTACTATCAGCTACATTTTATCTAAGCGTCCTCCCTACTCCTGAACAATTGTATCTCCATCCTCTGAAAGCTATTGTTAAGTGATCTCTGAGCATCAGGATAGAGTGTTAATTATGCACTCAGAGGAAAGCTTTATCATGTTCATTGTTCTGTTCCTGATCCTTGCATAAAGTTGCAAATGTACCAGAGTCCAAATAGGACTAGAAAAGACTGTTTATGAAAAATAAATTGGGAGAATAGTCAAGTCTCCCAATCTGGGGCATAGTTTTCCACCTGGAAATCATAGAGCACAGTCTATGCTGTATGCTTCATAAAATGAACTATGAAAACAGCATTTTTACATTTCTCCTTCAGCTAATTTCTCTTCAAAGCACTATGAGTTTGTCCAGGGACTCAGACAATAAATCAAATATAATTTGGGATGTTTCTACTTTTTAGTTGTTATGAATAAAGCTGCTATGAGTTGTTGTGTGAGTGTATATTTTTAAATATTCTTGGTGTGTGTACCCACGAATGGAATTTTTGGGTCAAATGATAACTAGATTCAACGTTTTGATGAATTACCAAATTATTTTCCCAAGTAACTACATCATTTTGTGTTCCCAACCACTATGTACGAGGGTTCCAATTTATACACTTGTTATTATCTTTTATTTATTATTATATTCATCCTAGTGTTGTATGTGGGAAGTGATATGTGATTGTGATGATGATTTTCACTTTATTAATGACTATTTACATACATATATTATTTCTATAGTGATTGTCCTGCTGCTGCTAAGTCGCTTCAGTCGTGTCCAACTCTGTGTGACCCCATAGACGGCAGCCAACCGAGCTCCGCCATCCCTGGGATTCTCTAGGCAAGAACACTGGAGTGGGTTGCCATTTCCTTCTCCAATGCATGAAAATGAAAGTGAAAGTGAAATCGCTCAGTCGTGTCAGACTCTTAGCGACCCATGGACTGCAGCCTTCCAGGCTCCTCCATCCATGGGATTTTCCAGGTAAGAGTACTGGAGTGGGATGCCATTGCCTTCTCCTAGAAAATATCAATATCGTTTTGATGTTTAGCTATCTATTTTAGAATAACCTGGTGTAGGAAATGGAAACTCACTCCAGTATTCTTGCCTGAAAAATTCCATGGACAGAGGAGACTAGTTGGCCAGAGTACATGGGGTCACAAAGAGTCAGAACAACTAATCAACTGAGCACACATTTTAGAATAATATTAATTTATTATTTAATTGGACTTCCCTGATAGCTCAGATGGCAAAGAATCTGCCTGCAAGGCAGGAGACCCGGATTCATCCCTGGATTGGGAAGATCCTGAAGTGTGAAGTCAAGTGGACTTTAGGAAACATTACTAAGAAGAAAGCTAATGGAGATGATGGAATTCCTGTTGAGCTATTTAAGATCCTAATAGATGATGCTGGTAAAATGTTGCACTCAATACATCAGCAAATTTGGAAAACTGAGCAGTGGCCACAGGACTGAAAAATGTCAGTCTTAATTCTAATCCCAAAGAAGGGCCGTGCCAAAGAATGTTCAAACTGCCTCACAATTCCACTCATTTCACATGCTAATAAGATTTGCTCACAATCCTTAAAGCTAGGCTTCAGCATACATGAACCGAGAACTTCCAGATGTATAAACTGGATTTAGAAAAGGTAGAGGAACCAGAGATCAAATTGCCAACATCTGTTGGAGCATAGAAAAAGCAGTCCAGAAAAACATCTACTTCTGCTTCATTAACTACACTGAAACTTTGACTGTGTGGATCACAGTAAATTGTGGAAAATTCTAAAAGATAGGAATACCAAACCACCTTGTCTGCCTCCTGAGAAACTTGTATGTTGGTCAAGAAGCAACAGTAGAACCTTACATGGAATAATAGACTGGTTCAAAGTTGTGCAGGGAGTATGACAAGGCTGCATATCAACACCCTACTTATGTAACTTAATTGCAGAGTACATCATGTGAAATAGCAGGCTTGATGAATCACAGGTTGGAATTAAGATTGCTGGGAGAAATATCAACAACCTCAGATATGCATATGATACCACTCTAATGGCTGAAAGTGAAGAAGAACTAAAGAGCCTCTTGATGAGGATGAAAGAGGAGAGTAATAAAGCTGGCTTAAATTCAACATTCAAGAAACTAAGATCATGGTATCCAGTCTTATCACTTCATGGCAAATAGAAGAGGAGAATGTAGTAATCTGTGACAGATTTATTTTATTGGGCTCCAAAATCACTATAGACAGTGACTGCAGCCACACAATTAAAAAAGATATACTCCTTGGAAGGAAAGATATGACAAACCTAGACAGAGTATTAAAATACAAAGACATCACTTTGTCAACAGAAATCTGTATAGTCAAAGCTATTGTCTTTCACATAGTCATGTACAAATGTGAGAGTAGGACCATAAAGCAGGCTTTGTGCCAAAGAATTGATTATTTGAATCATGGTGCTGGTGAAGATTCTTGAGAGTTCTTTGGACAGAAGGAAAAAGAAACCAGTCAATCCTAAAGGAAATAAACCCTGACTATTCATTAGAAAGGTTGATGATAAAACTGAAGCTCCAATATTTTGGCCATCTGCTGTGAAAAACTGACCCATTGAAAAAGACTCTGATGTTGGGAAAGATTGAAAACAAAAGAAGAGAGCAGCAGAGGATAAGACAGTTAGATAGCATCACTGACTCAATGAACATGAAATTGAGCACATCCCAGGAGATAATGAAGGACAGGGAATCCTGGTGTGCTGCAATCCACGGGGTTGCAAAAAGGTGGACAGGAATTACCTACTGAATAACAACAAATTATTCAATTTAAATAATAAATTGGGAAAAGAGTATATCAAGGCTGTATATTGTCACCCTGCTTATTTAATTTATATGCAGAGTACATCATGTGAAATGCCAGGCTGGATGAAGCACAAACTGGAATCAAGATTGCTGGAAGAAATATCAATAACCTCAGATATGCAGATGACACCACTATTATGGCAGAAAATGAAGAGAAGGTAAAGAACCACTTGATGAAAGTGAAAAAGGGTGTAAAAAGGCTGGCTTAAAACTTAACACTTAAAATAACGAAGATCATGGCATTTGATCCCATCAAGTCATGGCAAATAGATAGGCAAACAATGGAAACAATGAGAAACTTTATTTTCTTGGGCTCCAAAATCACTGGAGATGGTTACTGCAGCCATGAAATTAAAAGACACTTACTCCTTGGAAGGAAAGTTATGACCAACCTAGACAGCATATTAAAAAGCAGAGACATTACTTTGCCGACAAATGTCCATTTAGTCAAAGCTATGGTTTGTCTATTAGTCATGTATGGGTGTGAGAGTTGGACCATAAAGAAAGCTGAGCACTGAAGAACTGATGTTTTTGAACTCTGGGGTTGGAGAGGATTCTTGAGAGTCCCTTTGACAGCAAGGAGATGAAACCCGTCAATCCTAAAGGAAATGAGTCCCTCCAATGAGAGGGACTGATGCTGAGGCTGAAACTCCAACACTTCGGCCTCCTGATTTGAAGAACTGACTCACTGGAAAACACCCTGATGCTGGTAAAGATTAAGGCAGAAGGAGAAGGGAACAACAGAGGATGAGATGGTTGTATGGCATCACTGCCTCAACGGAGTTGAGTTTGAGGAAGCTCTGGGAGATGAAGGACAGGGAAGCCTGCCATGCTGTAGTTCATGGGGTCACAAAGAATCAGACATGAGTGAGCAAGTGAACAATAGCAACAATTAAGTTCAATAGTGTACCAAAAATATAATGTTAGCCCTTATATAGTTCTATCCTGTTGCAAAGGGATAGAAAAGTAAGTCATCGATCTCAGTGGGATATCTCATTACAAATTCCAACAGAAAATGCTTTCCCCACGTGTATTGGTGTTTTTTCTCAATAGCAGAAGACATTGATCCACAGTGAAAGTCAGGGCCATGACTATTTCCCATGGATCCATTTTCCTGGTGTGAGAAAGAGGAACAGGGATATGTCTAGGGCTACCATCCCATGACATGTTGTGGGGCTGTGCAGGTAACATTGTGAAAGAAATCGAAAGGTCTATTGCTGTTCCTCCCACATGAAAGCAAATTGATCTTGTGACTCAATGGCTTGGGGTATACTTAAAAAAAAAATTCCTAAGTCTAGTATAGCATGGTACATTCTTAGGATAATGGCCAAGGTATCTAAGATGGTGGCGGTGTTGGGCCTGGCTGCATGGATGGGGCACTGCCAACTATAGAATTTCTATTTGTTTTTTTCGTAATATATATATTTTTCTATTTGATGAATTCTTCTTCTTATACTTTCCTTTAGTTCTTTATGTATTGATATTAAGTTCTTTTGACTTAATAGCTGATTTATTGATTTTGTATAGTCAGTTCAGTCTCTGAATTTCTTGAGGATAGTGTCCATTAACTGTTTTTCCCACTGAGTTTAGACCACATATTTGTTTCTTTGTATTGATCTTATTTTTTTTATTGGAAAGTAAAATTTTTTCAATAGTATTGCAACTCTGGAAATCAAATTCTACCCCATACCAGGGACTCTTCATTGTTGCTATTAGGTAAAGATGACCAGGACCCCAAAAGAGTGTCTAACAGGCTTTAATGGGGAAGCGCTCCCTGGGGGGGTTCCCAGACCTGAAGGAGACAGGTCTAGGAAGTCCACGTGCTGGGACCGTGTTAGAAGTTTGTTTATATAAGCACGCTGTGAGGGATGGGCAGGTTAATGGATGGGGGGTTTGGATAGGTTGCCAGGCCGAGGTGTCAGGGGCTGATAGGTCCTTCTACGTGGCAGAGGTGGGGCGGCTTTAGCTGGCGAACTGTGCTGTCACTGGTCCCCATTCAGGAGGCTCCCTCCGTTAGGGGGTAGGAACTTCCTCCACCGGTGTTGGAGAGGAGGGGCGGCTCATCATGGCAACTGGCGAAGTGTGCTGTCATTGGTCCCTGGGATCTGGGAGGATCCTTCCATTAGGGACCTTCTCACCAGCAAGAGGGAGAGGAGGGGCGGCCCATCATAGCCCTCGGGGTCCAACCTTACAGTTGCTGCATGTTATTGTTGCTTCTGTTTTGAAATAATTATTTAATGTGTGTTTTATCTTTTGTAACCTTCAACAACCTTGCAGGTCTAGCTTAGTAGTCAGATTGAACATAGATTTCCTTAAATTCCTGACTCCAACAAGGCTCTCAGCATTTGCTGGGTGATTCAGCATGAATGTTGGTACACACTTTAAACAGTCATAGTGCAGTGTACCACTCCACCTCAATCTTCTCCTTCTGTTAATACTTGCACAGAGCTTCTAGGTTAGGCAAAGGTACATAACAGGGTAGGGCTTCTCAGTTCTTCCCAGTGTGTGGACACAAGTCCTCCAGGGTATCTGCCCAACCCAGGGATCAAGCTCATGTCTCCAGGGTCTCCTGCACTGGGAGGTGGATTCTAAAATATCACATGAACAGTTAGGGCTGTGCCCAAACCCAGACTTGTGTCCACACACTGGGAAGAACTGAGAAGCCCTACCCTGAGCTCAGTCCCATCCCTATGTTCTCCTTCCAGTGGCTGCCAGGCTGCTGATTTTCAGCATGTTTGCAGGTGGTTGCTTTTCAAGATTACTGTAGAAAGGGAATGGAGAATGAAAATAAGGACCAAAATTCAGCCATTAAAAAAAAATCCTTCTTGAATTGCTGCAATGATTCAGTTAAGTTCTAGAGTTCCAAAAATAATAGACTCTAACCAAAGCCTTGTCAGTGTTCTCATTGTGTTTATGAAGGAGAGGATTTTTGAAGATCCTCATTCTGTCATATTCAATTATATCATCTGTCTTGATTTATAAAGCTAAGTAAGCTTGGTATTTATTGATGAAACCTCTTTCAGTTTGTGTGTTCAACTGTAAATCTTGACTCTACCCAACTGGAACTGTTGGAGAATAGTAAGCACTTCATTCACAGACTCTGTAACAGAGTCCTACATCTCTACCTAGTCATCAGTAGAGATTTTTGCTTCCATAATCCATTTCCTTTCATCCTTATCTCCTTCTAGTGCCTCAGTCTACTGATACTTTTTTAATCTTCATTTTCCCAGGCTCTAAGAACTTTGTGACCCTCTCTTTTTTGGATTTCTATAATTTTCTCAATAGAACTCTTGGAGGAAAATTATTTCATTGAATGTCCTGATTTCCAGGAATATCTTGTTTCCATTTTGTAATAGCAACTTAATTTCCTCAAAAATAATCATAATCATTTCCCCTTTGGACGATATCCCTAGTCTGAGCCCCCAGGGAAGCCCTAGGAATCCACATTACCAGTTAAATGATCTTGCTATTTTCAAGTCTTGTCCAGTCATGTGTACCATCAATCACTGAACTTGTGGTAAGATCCAAACCTCAAACCATGTTCTTTTGCACACAGTGTGAGCAACCTAGTATTCTATTCAAAAGGCAGGTGTTTCTGTCTTCTGGGAGGATTTTACTTACCCCATGTCTTCAGTCACACCTCTTCAGGGTTAAGAAAAAGTAACCGTTCATATGTCTATGGTGCGGCAGACTGGGCCAACCCATCCACCTTTCAGATGCACGTTTTTGTTTTTCCTCTCTTTTCTACTATCTGATTGTTGAGACTTCATCATGAGACTTCAGATAGGAATTGAAGGAGATGTAGGCAATCAGGCTCATCTATACCCTTTCTATTTAAACATAGATTTCTACTTTACATTCCAAATTTATAATGTGGTAGATGCTATATTAACAAGTTCATGATGCACAGTTAAAGTCATAATATCTCTAGGTTTTCAAGAATTAGACTTTAGTTCCTTTGATGTCTTAGCATCATGCCATGAACTGCTTTTAAAATAGATCAGGGCAATGTAGACCTATTTGGTATATGCTGTCTGTAATATTAAAAGAGGCTAACTAAGGGTTGTGCCTTATTACTCTGTAGTGGTTAGTACAAATTATAGTAATGTATCTTTAGAGGAAAAACTCAACATGTATATTCTAGTAATTCATTGTTCCGTGAAAAGCCAACTCAAAATCTAATGACTTAAAGTAGCAAAAGTAAGCTAATTCACTTAGGAATTTGCAATCTGGACAAAACTCAAAGGCTGGAATGAGTGACATCACTAACATACATGAAATGAGATGGAGTGGCTTATCTAAGGAAAGAAGGAGCCACTTTTAACCATAAGTTCATGGATACCATGGGGGAAGGATTTGGGAGAAAGAATAGTTAGGGAGTTTGGGATGGACATATACAAACTGTTTTATTTAAAATGCATAACCATCGAGGCCCTACTGTATAGCACAGGAAACTCTGTTCAATGTTATGCAGCAGTTTAGGTGGAGGGGAGTTTGGGGAAAATAGATAAATGTGTATGTATAGTTGAAACCCTTCATTGTCTACGTGAAACTATCACAACATTGTAAATCAACTATCAGTTCAGTTCAGTAACTCAGTCACATCTGAATCTTTGTGACCCCATAGACTGAAGCATTCCAGGTTTCCCTGTCCATCACCAACTTTAAACTCAAGTCTAACGAGTTGGTGATGCCATCCAACCATCTCATCCTCCGTCATCCCCTTCTCCTCCTGTCTTCAATTTTTCCCAGCATCGGGATAATTTCCAATGAGTCAGTTATTCACAAAGTATGGAGTTTCAACTTCAGCATCAGACCTTCCAATGAATATTCAGGGCTGATTTCCTTTAGGATTGACTGGTTTGATCTCCTTGTTGTCCAAGGGACTCTCAAAAGTCTTCTCCAATACCACAATTCAAAAGCATCAATTCTTCCACACTCAACTTTCTTTACGGTCCAACTCTCACATCCGTACATGACTACTGGAAGAACCATAGCTTTGACTAGGTGGACCATTATTGTCAAAGTAATATCTCTGATTTTTAATATGCGATCTAGGTTGTTCACAGCTTTTCTTCCAAGGAGCAAGTATCTTTTAATTTCATACTGTACTCCATGATTTTATATAATCAGCTATATTCCAATATAAAATTTAAAAACAAGAAAGAAAGAAAGAACAAGTTTTAAGATGGCTCACAAATATTGCACACAAGTTGGTCCTGGTTAGGGCTGGGAAATCAGATATAGCCATCAAAGTTTGCTTCAGTTCAGTTCAGTCACTCACTCGTGTCTGACTCTTTGAGATGCCATGAATCGCAGCATGCTAGGCCTTGTTGTCCATCACCAACTCCCAGAGCTCATTAAAACTCATGTCCATTGAGTCAGTGATGCCATCCAGCCATCTCATTCTCTGTCATCCCCTTCTCCTCCTGCCACCAATCCCTCCCAGCATCAGGGTCTATTCCAATGCTTTTGAATATGCTATCTAGGTTGGTCATAACTTTCCTTCCAAGGAGTAAGCATCTTTTAATTTCATGGCTGCACTCACCATCTGCAATGATTTTGGAGCCCCCCAAAATAAAGTCTGACACTGTTTCCACTGTTTTCCCATCTATTTCCCATGAAGTGATGGGACCAGATGCCACGATCTTCATTTTCTGAATGTTGAGCTTTAAGCCACTTTCACTTTCCTCTTTCACTTTCCTCTTTCACTTTCATTAAGAGGCTTTTTAGCTCCTCTTCACTTTCTGCCATAAGGGTGGTGTCATCTGCATATCTGAGGTTATTGATATTTCTCCCAGCAATCTTGATTCCAGCTTGTCCTTCTTCCAGCCCAGCATTTCTCATGATATACTCTGCATATAAGTTAAATAAGAAGGGTGACAATATACAACCTTAATGTACTCCTTTTCCTATTTGGAACCAGTCTGTTGTTCCATGTGCAGTTCTAACTGTTGATTCCTGACCTGTATAAATGTTGCTTAGGCTTCCTCAAAAAACTGTGTATTGCCTACCAGATAGAATTTTTCTCCTCTGTATTGCCTGCCAGTGTAGGAGACCCAGGAGGAGCAAGAAATGGAATCCTGTTTCAGTATTCTTGCCTGAGAAATCCCATAGATAGCTACAGTCTATGGGGTTGCAAAGAGTCGGCCATGACTAAGCAACTGAGCACAGCATAGCACATTATATCATCTTAGTACGACCATCCTGTT
The DNA here is from genome assembly GCA_006410515.1 of Procapra przewalskii. Lineage (NCBI taxonomy): Eukaryota > Metazoa > Chordata > Mammalia > Artiodactyla > Bovidae > Procapra > Procapra przewalskii. Next base: position 1,566,379 of record SJYF01000460.1, read on the forward strand.
CCGTTCTCTATTACCCAGTGATTAGCTGGATATATTTACAGATCTTTGACTAATAAAACACTCTTGTTACAAGTCTGTTTCTGTGGTTTACTGTGATAATTACACCTGGATTTTTTCCCTGATGGCTAATTACTGCTACTTTAACTCTACATCTCCTGAATACCATTATTTCCACAAAATCAAGGAAAACAATTGTAGCATTCATCACCAGTAACTTGAATCTACAAAGGACAAGCACCACAAATTATTTAATGGATACCAGTGTCGCTTCACTAATCAATTCTTGATGTCTTACTTGGGCTTCCCAAGTGGTGCTAGTGGTGAAAAACTCATCTGCCAATGTGGAAGACAACAGACACAGGTTTGATCCCTAGATTGAGAAGGTCCCCTGGCAGAGGGCATGAAAACTTACTTCAGTATTCTTTCCTGGAAAATTCCATGGACAGAGAAGACCAAAGGACTAGAGTTCATGCTGTCTCAAAGCATCAGACACAACTGAGCACATGTGAGCATAATGTGTTACTTAAAGAAAAGACTCCCACCCTTCCTGGGTACTATGGATAAGAAGTGACTGACAAGTTTGCAAAAATGATCCATTATTGCATGATCATCCCCAAAGCCAAAAAACCATAGCCTGCCATGGAATTTCTGGCCTTTCAACTTAAACCAATAGTCATTTTTAGGTCCAGGCTTTAATTAGTCAACCTGTGTGTGTGTGTGTGTGTGTGTGTGTGTGTTCAGTTGCTCATGCATGTTTGGAATCTTTGCAGCTCCATGGACTGTAGCCTGCCAGGCTCCTCTGCCCATGTGATTTTCTATGCAAGAATAATGGAGTCGGGTGCCATTTTCTCCTCCAAGGGATTTTCCCAAGCCAGGGATCAAACCCAGGTCTCTCAGGTCTGCTGAATTGGCCCATGGATTATTTACCACTAGCATCACCTGGAAGCCTAGCAGATTATAAGCAATACTTCCAGATCCATGGATCATCACATGAAACCCTCAATCTAAAATGATGATAACTATAATATCATTTGACCTAATCCAGCTTTAAATTTTATTCCTTTACCTAGGAATTCTTAGACTTCTACCAATAAAGGAAAAGGAGACTCTGAAATACTTTTTATTGTATAAACAAGCTATGAAACAATGCAGTAAGTCACTTCAGTCCCGATCAACTCTTTGAAACTCTATGGATTGTAGCCCAACAGGCTCTTCTGTCCAAAGAGTTCTTCAGTCAAGAATACTGGAGTGGCTTGTCGTTTCCTTCTCCAGGGTACCTTCCCAACCCAGGAATCAAACCCTTGTCTCTTAAATTTTCTGCATTGACAGGTGGGTTCTTTACCACTAGCACCATCTGGGAAGCTATGTATATGCACACAAAAAAAGGCTTACTTCTCCATCTGAACGTTGTGTGTCTAGCTCTTACAAAACAAGAGGTAATATGGGATTATGGAGATTAGTCCTGAGAAGAAGTATTTTAAGGCTCAGCTAATAGATTTTTTGCCTTTTTTAAAAAAATGCATATGAAGGCTAATTACCTCAGAAATTAAGGCATCAGCTTTTTCCAAAGCAAGAGAGTTTCAGGAGAATTTGATTATTCATATTTCTCAGTCTCTGTCACGTGTGGCTAAATATCCCAATCCTATATCTTAAGGTTTTACTCTTTCCCCTTTAGTACCTTTTCCTTTGACTAAGAGACTTTTTAATAGTGAACATTTAATGAAATTACAATTTCATAATCCATACAATCAGGCTCTGGGCTTGATTATTAGTCAAGTCTACCCAGAGGGAGACTACAGCTTGGTCGAGTGAAATTTTTAAAACTGAGAAACATGACTGAATTTTACCACAAATCCTTAAATTCATTTTAGTTGTCTTGAGGAAGAGGTTTCTCTGACTAAACTACATAAGTGGCTTTTATTTATGAAAGTAAGGTGTCAAGAATATAAAATCAACCTATACCTAATAATGAATTTTGTATAATAGAACCAGATGACAATATCTTCTTCAAAAATACTCCATTAAAATTTGAAAAGTGTTTTGTATAATGTAGAATTCTGAGGCTTTATCTTCTAAAACCATTATTGTTTAGCTTATTTGGAAAACATTTGCCATTCATAGATAAGAAAGACTATTCAAATGAAGGAAGGTGGTTACTTTTGGGGATATATACTTATGAATAACAAACTTTATCTATTTAAAATGTACAGTTTAATGGATTTTGACATTTGTGTACACCCATGACATCATTAGCACAACCAAGAAGTGAAACAAAACCAACAGAAAAAAAAAATTTTCATTTTGAGATCTTTACAGTTCATCTCATCCAATTTGCCTGTTCTAGAAAATCTGGATCTACTTGAATGAATGAAGATATGTTTATATTCCATAGCGTTTTATGTAAATAGAATTGCATGTTAGCTTCTTTAACAGCATATTATTTTTTAAATGTCTTCATGTTGTTGCATAGATGCAGTAGTTTATCCCTTCTTATTGCTGAGTAGCCTTTTATTGTATGGCTATATGACATTTTCTTTATCTATTCACATGTTGATAGACATTTGGTTTATTTGCAGTTTGAGACTATTACAGGTGAAGATGCTATGAACATTTATGTACAGCTTTGTGTATAAAAATGAATGAAATTATTGGTAATATGGCTATTGCTCATTTGAGAGAAGCAAAATCTGTCAGATATTTTCTTTGATATTTACAAAGCGCTTTATTTAAAACCCCAACCACTGTTTTCCAATGTGCTATCATAGACCATGAACGTTAGACTTCTCTTGTAACTTGTTGAAAAATTTTGGATTATAAATTAAACCCAATAATCAGAATTATGATTAGAATTTTTAGAATAATCTTCACTTTAAAAACTGTCCAAGTGAATCTACTTACCATAAAACTTTAGAACTATTAATATGTGAGAACTATTAATGTGTATGTGTGCATACTCAGTTGTGCCTCTGTGCAACTCCATGGACCATAGCCCAACAGGCTCCTCTGTCCATGGAATTTTCCAGGCAAAAACGCTGGAGTGGGTTGCCATTTTCTCCTCCATAGAACTATTAATAGGGACATTTTAAGCCTTACTGTTAAGTCATGCTGCCCTGCCCACAGCAGCATAAGTGGCTTGTTTATACATAGAAGTGCTTTCTGGAAATACATTTTGCAGGAGTGCAATTGAACTCAATTAGCAATATTATAACTATTCATAGGATACTTGATCATATTTACTATAAGAATGTTGTTGAATAGATCATATAAAATTACAAGTATTTTATTTAATTCATTAAGGGTCTATCCAGGATTAACTGTATCAGGTATCAGTAAAAGATAAAATTCTTATTAAAAAAAAAGCCTAAAATAATTAAATTTACAGATACAACTGAGACTGCTTCTATATAAGAAAAATTAACCACACATGGACTTCCAGCAGAGGAAAGTTTTATGAATTTCAAAAAATGGAGAAACTCAATGAAAAGAGAAATGTGGAAGAATTTGTTGTTCTATTTTCCTCTCCCTTGGCAAGCTGATTTGCTGGAAACTATCAAGAAGAGCAGTTTTCCCTGAAGCAAACTGACTCAGTTATAAGGGAAAGTAATTTCAGTTATTTATAGGTTTTCGCAGAAACCCTGTGAATTCTATACTGTCTTGTTTTTCTCTGGGTAATGGTGTTGTTTTTCCTTCTGTTGGCATCTCCACCTCACTTAAGCCCAGAATTGCCCTATTTCCCCTGCTAGAATTTTTTTGTGGACTGGTATATTAATTTGATAAACAAGCTATGAATTTTGAGATTTGTTCATGTAAGTAACATACCAGTTACAAGTTCTGAAAGTTGTAGCTGAGCATAATTCTCTTTGGGCTTTCACAACCAGAAAGCTACAAGCTAATTTTGCTTTCAAATATAAGAACTGTACCCAATTTATTGCACACATTTCTGTGTTCAGGCCCTTACTGATTAATAGAATTCTATTGTTTCTATCTTGACAACTCTATGTTCCTATACTGGATTCATTTTTGCAGTCCCCCACAAATTCTTTTGGAAAAATGGGAAATATTTTTTAATGATTCATAGTTCAAAATGTATCACTATTAGCAGTATTTTCTCTCCAGTGGGCTTTTCCTTAAACCAGGTGCATATATGACCCAGTAAATATCTTGGCCCTCATGCACTTAATTCTGTGTGCCTGACATAACTGAGATAAAGATATCAAAGAGTTCTCAGCTTTCAAAATAATGAAAACATCGCTGAAATAGAGAGCATAGGAAATGTCAAAATGTAGATTATTTCTATAGAGAAAACATTCTAAAATTAAATAGAATATTTGCTACTAGCAATAACTTTGAAATTTTCATAATAATACCTTAGTGCTATCCTCTTATTCCAAGCCAAATCTTAAGAAAAACTTTGATTAAAATTCCCCCAACCTACTTTGAAATCTAACATGTAATCAGTATTCACCCTGAAGGCCTACAATTTGCTTTGGAGATTCCACAGAGCTTGCCAAAGCATTCTTATAACTCTTCTCATGCATTAGTTATGAATACTTCAATTTAAAGAATAATACATCTTTTCTTTCAGTGTTTGGTACTGGAATATTTCTCTGTATGTCTTTTAGCATCTTCCTCTCTCTCTCTCTCTCTCTCTCTCTCTCTCTCTCTCTCGACTTAAAGCAGAAAAAGGAAGCATCATTTGTTGACAGAATAAGATAATGTTTTACTTAAATCACTCTAGTCAAAGGACAGGACTGTATATTACAGTACATACCACACTCAGAAAGAAGGAAATTTTCACTAAAAATTAAAGTGTTTTATATGAGGATTTCTCTCTGATTAACCTATATTCTTACTAAGCAGAAGAAGAATACCCAGATCTCATTGTTTTTAAGGGACTGAGTACCATAACGGCTTCCCAGGTGGTGCTAGTGGTAAGGAACCTGCCCGTCAATGCAGGAGACGTAAGAGACAAGAGTTTGATCCCTGGGTCTGGAAGATCCCCTGGAGGAGGTCATGGCAACCCACTCTAGTATTCTTGCCTGGAAATACCTTGGACAGAGGAGCCTGGTGGGCTACAGTCCATAGGGCAACAAAGAGTGGGACATGACTGAAGCATGCATGTATGCTTAGCCTAAACTTAACATGCATGCATGCACACAGGAGTTCAATAAACAATTCATTTCTGATCTGCCAGCTATAGATTCATGTCAATACCCTTATATCTTTTACAGAGAGATGGTCCTAAAATTTTATGATAGAATGCCTTAAAGCTGCTTTTAGAAAGACCCTGGTAAACTCACTGCTTCATAAAGTTAGCCATTCTTGTGTCTGGTTTCAAAGTCAGTTGTGCAGTTCGGTTTTTCACATGCTACAAAAATTCCAACAATGAATAATAAGGTAGAATTACCATTTTCAGTATATTTCAATGAGTTTCCCACATTGTTCACAAGATGAAATCAGGAATGATATATCATTTCAATCTGCAGACAAGACTCAAATTACTCACTTTGCTATTCTATGTATGAACTGCTTTTACCTCCATGGGAATAGCTGATAATGGACATTTGCCTTTATCTCCTTTTTAGTGTCATCTTATGCAACACTAATTTGATGTGGTTTAAGTCATATTTAGTCTTTTAAAATTAGGAGGGGGGTTCAAGATTGGGAACATGTGTACACCCATGGTGGATTCATGTTGATGTATGGCAAAACCAATACAACATTGTAAAGTAATTAGCCTCCAATTAAAATAAATAAATTTAAATTTTGAAAAATTAATTTTGAAAAAAAATTAAGCATCTTTATTTTGATTATGTGTATGTGTGTGTTCAGTCACTGTTATGTTTGACTCTTTGCAACCCCATGGACTGCAGCCTGCCAGGCTGCTCTGTCCATGGAATTTTCTAGGCAAGAATACTAGAGAGGGATTCCATTTCCTACTCTAAGGGATCTTTCTGACCCAGGGATTGAACTAGAGTCTCTTGTTTCTCCTCAGTTGGCAGGCAGTCTGTTTACCACTTCGCCACTTGGTCTGTAATTGTATGCCCAGAAAAGTTACTGAAACTTTTAATTTTTAAACACTGATAATTTTAAATGCTTTATTTTTACATATTTAATATTTATAATTTTTAATAACTTTGAAGGAATGAGATAATTTCCACAGTAATGTAACACTCAGGCTAGGTAAATGATTGAATGCCTTCGAAAT
>SJYF01000460.1:1599574-1615626 GCA_006410515.1 Procapra przewalskii
ATCTTAGTCTAAACACACTTTTCAGGTCTTTTATTTTTTAAAAACATTATAAAAAGTTTATAATTATGTTTGGCTTCTATAAATAATTGTTCAACTGTTAAATTGTGACCCAATGGACTGACTCTTTGTGACCCAATGAACTCCAGCACACCAGGCTCCCCAGTTCTTCACTATCTCTCAGTGTTTGCTCAGATTCATGTTCATTAAGCTGGTCATCCTATCTAACCATCTCACCTTCTGCAGCCCCCTTCTCCTTTTGCCTTTACCCTCCCCCAGCTTCAGGGCCTTTTCCACTGAGTTGGCTCTTCGCATCAGGTAGCCAAAGTATGGTAACTTCAGCTTCAGCATCAGTCTTTCAAATGAATATTCAGAGTTAATTTGTTTTAGGATTGACTAGTTTGATCTCCTTGCAGTCCAATGGACTCTCAAGAGTCTTCTACAGAACCACAGTTCAAAAGCATCAGTTCTTTCATCCTCCGCCTTCTTTATGGCCCAACTGTCCACATCTGTACATGACTATTGGAAAATATATATATTTTTGACTGCTGCTGCTGCTAAGTCACTTTAGTGTGTCTGACTCTGTGCGACCCCATAGACAGCAACCCACCAGGCTCCCCCATCCCTGGGATTCTCCAGGCAAGAATACTAGAGTGTATTGCCATTTCTTTCTCCAATGAATGCATGCTGCTGCTGCTGCTAAGTTGCTTCTGTCGTGTCCGACTCTGTGTGACCCCATAGACGGCCTCCTACCAGGCTCCTCTGTCCCTGGGATTCTTCAGGCAAGAACACTGGAGTGGGTTGCCATTTCCTTCTCCAATACATGAAAGTGAAAAGTCAAAGTGAAGTTGCTCAGTTGTGTCCAACTCTTAGCGACCTCATGGACTGCAGCCTACCAGGCTCCTCCGTCCACGGGATTTTCCAGGCAAGAGTACTGGAGTGGGGTGCCATTGCCTCCTCCATGCATGCATGCATGCTAAGTCACTTCAGTCATGTCTGACTCTGTGCAACCCCATGGACAGCAGCCCACCAGGCTCCTCTGTCCACGGAGTGCTCTAGGCAAGAATACTGGAGTGGGTTGCCATTTCCTTCTTCTATATTTTTGACTACAAAGACGTTTGTGGGGAAAGTGATGTCTCTGATTTTTAATATGCTATAATCTCAATTTAAAGAATTTGTTCTATACAAACACTGAATTCTTTAGCCATTCACAAACACTTATAAGACTATAAATATTTTTACAGTGTTGTCAAATTATTTCAGTGTTAGAAAACATAGTGAAAATGAATATGTGACCCAATGAAGTTTTATCCTTTCTATCTTTCCCAACACTTTGCTTTCTTTGAGACCTTAACAATACTGAATGGTTAGATGGAGACTTGAGACATGCCAACAAAAAGAAGATATATATATATATTTTAGATTATCTTACCTTAATCTAAATGAATAGGCGCTGACTTGAGGGACCCATACTGTATGAAGTTCTTACTTTTCTCACCCAGGATAGAGCTGAGGCATAGAGCAGAAAATCTGAAAAAGAAGGATGGGGAGCAGAAAATCTGAAAAAGAAGGATGGAGAGCAGAAAGAAGTGGGCAGAGTCAGGAGAACAACAAAGGGAACCTGGAGAATCATGGGAAAAAAGAGTTGGATAAATGATCAAAACAAGAGGAGGTAGCCAGAGAACCATCTGAAGTGAGCTTTATGAAATAACAGGACAAAATATTGTAATTGTCTCCTTATACATATTATACTTGATCTCATGTATAGTAAAAATTTTGGTATTGCAACAGTTTCTTCTTACATATTATATCCTTATTAAGGAATTTTGGGAGAAGTGCCTTCATATCTGGGAATATTGAACCTTAGAACTATAGCCAGTTTTATTGAAATTAAAGCCCTCTGTAGAAAAAAGTTTCCTCTAAATCAACTAACTCCAGAGAGAATGGTGCTGAGGATGCAAAAAGTATAAGAAGTCATGGTGTTTAAATTATTACTCACTCAAAAAGACAAATAACGTTGGTGTGTGGAGACAGTTGGAATCAGAGCATTGCAGCCAGTAGGGAACACATACATGTCAGGAAAAGTTGATCTAACTAGAAAGTTGACACTTTTTTTTTTTTTTGTAATTTTATTCACACCAAATCCTTCAGGAAATTTCTACTATAATCTATTGTAGGAAGGACTCCACAAAGGGTCATTTATATAACTGAATTCTGAAAGATCTCTGAATTGTTTTTGGACAGAGGCAATCTGTCACTTGGGTACTAATTGTACCCAGAAAAAAGAGATTGGAACCAGCAAAGTAGGCAAAGAAGGGAGCCAGGATAGACACATTCAGGTAGCAGACAAGATTTTTGTGATGGAAATAGAGCATTTATCAGAAAACAGAGTGAATACATTTCAGACTGAGAGTAGAGCTGGAATTTTATACAAACGTCTCATTAGGAAAATGAGCAAAGCAAGTATCTTCAGGAAAGAGCTGTGGCATTTGCTTTAAGAGAAAATTGCAAAAGGAAAAGATAATAGAAGAAAGAGCATGAGGCATAAATTAAGCTATTAATATTTGTAAACACTGGTGGTTCAATGGTAGAATTCTCGCCTACCACATGGAAGGCCCTGGTTCTGTTTCCCCACCAACATAAGAGCACTACTATTGGGATTCCCCAGTGGCTCAGACTGCCGAGAGTCTGCCTGCAGTTCAGAAGACCTGGGTTTTATCCCAGGTCTTGGGAAGATCCCCTGGAGAAGGAAATGGCAACCCACTGCAGTATTCTTGCGTGGAGAATCCCATGGAGAGAGGAGCCTAGCAGGCTACAGTACATGGAGTCTCAGAGTTAACACGACTCAGCAACTTCACTTCAATCTCATTAATTAGAAGGAAATTGGAAGAGAGAAGGAAATTCATAATTATTTGTAATAAACAATGTAATAAAGAAGCTGTACAACTGCAGATGAATGTCTAAAGGCAATGGCAAACTGCCATTTGAAAACCTGTTAAAATTTGGCCTCAGAGGTCTATGAGTATTGAGATTACCAATACCTCTGACACATTACCATAAATTCTGGAAGTTCCAAGGAAGGCTGTGGACCTTTGAAAAACTGGTGAACTTTGTGACAATGGAGTATTTAGATATCACTGAATTGATAATATAGGAAATCTGTTTGTAGCAAATGTTACCTTATGCCAGACCTTAGCCCATTATTGTCTAGACTACATACGGAATGGAATGTAATCAGGTTATCCTCACCTGTTCTGTACTGATAAATAAATGCAGGATCCAGAGATCCCAAGAAGTAGCTTCCCACTTTATTCTGCTATTTGAGAATCAAGAAGGTGGAAGCAGATGAAATAGTCACCTTCAAATTTAGGAATTCCTAATGAGACCACAGATGAATGGAAAATGTAGTTGGGAAGAAGCAGTCAGTGAGAAGTTGGTTTCTCTCCATGAATGGGATGTGTGCTTATTTGCTTTGTCTTGTCCAACTCTTTGCAACCCCAAGGACTGCAGCCTGGCAGGCTCCTTTGTCCATAAGGATTCTCTAAGCAAGTATACTGGAGTTGGTTGCCATGCCCTCCTCCAGAGAATCTTCCCAACCCAAGGATCGAACCTAAGTCTCCTGCATTGCAGGCAGATTCCTTACCATGTGACCCACCAGGGAAGCCCATGAATGGGGTTGGGTGTTTTAAATGGGGATAGCATCTAAGAGAATTGCAGGATTCTCAATAATTTAGAGAAATGTTATGATTTCCCCTTAGGGAGATGACTAATAAAGGCACTGTGCTTGTAATTTTTTAAATGAATGACAGTAGTCCATACAGATATGCAATCAAAGTTGCATATTTAAAAGACTGTTGAAGGACACATGAACAAAATTAAATCCGTGCCATGAATCTTGAGTTAAGATGCACCAAAAAAAAAAAAAAAAAGTGTTAGATTTAAGAAGCTCATTTTAGTTATGAAGACATCTTTATTTTGCCTGGATCAAGGACGGAGTTTCAACTTTGAGTTATCCCATGTCTTCAGTATTCTAATCACCATGTCTCCTGGCACCTTACTCTTCCCAACCTCAGACCCCACATTCATCCACTACTGAAACTCTACCTTCCTGAAATCATGGTTATTCACCTGTAAAACCCTCTCTATCACTGTGTCTTTCAGTTCATGCTAATAACAGTTTCTTCAGCTTCTAGTAAAATTCTGATCTTAGGAACCTGCTACCTCCAGTGTCTTCTCACATTCTTTGTATATCTGTGTTAGAAGATGAGAAAGGTGTTCTTTTCCTCATTGTTGTTGCTTTCATACAGTTTTCACTGCTTGCCCCATCCTCTTGATTTTATTTTTCCCATTGTGCCTCACTCATACTAATTCTAGACCCATTTTTTACCAATCTCAGAAATGCCAGAGAAGTCTCACTGTCAAGGAATTCCCTCTTTTACATCATCTCCTTCTACAGAAAACTACAAAATGTGAACTAGTAGAAAGGGAGGAGCACAGCAAATCTAAATAAAGCAAATCTTCTCCTGAATGTGAACTCCAGGAAGTTCTCATAAACCTACCTTAAGTAAAGAGCATTTAGGAATCATGCAATGTCCTCACCAATCTTATTTTAAATTTAGTGACAGGCTTCACTTGGAGGTTTCTAATAGAATCAAAACATTAAAGATTAATATGCTCAAACATCTGGTCACTTATTGATCTTGTATCAAAATATAAAATTTAAAGTGTCTTGTGAATAGGATGTGAAAATCACTTCAACTACTTTTCATGTCTTATTGGAATCTAAACTAGATATTCATTGATGAATCTACACTGGGAACTGGATCGGAAGCAACCATTCTCACATCATAGGAGCTCTCTGCTTATTGTAGACATGCAGTATATTGTGAACTGAGCCAATGAGACAAGCTTTTTTGTCACAGTTTTACTGGGATATAGGTTTCAGGAAATTCTCACGTTTTATTGTGCAGTTCAATGAATTATAAACAATAATATATTGCACAATGACATTAAAGTTTTAGAGAAAATCTTGACATATTTAATTGCACACATAAAATTTTCTTTCTCTTCTTTGAAATAAAGACAGCAGCCATCCTGGTGCACCTTAAAACTTGGCACAGTGTTTGTTTGTTGTTATTGTCATTGTTATTTAAAGGAGCTTACTGATAATTCTGGTACTTCTGCCTGGAGAATCCCATGGATGGAGGAGCCTGGTAGGCTGCAGTCCATGGGATCGCTAAGAGTTGGGCACGACTGAGCGACTTCACTTTTGCTTTTCACTTTCATGTATTTGAGAGGGAAATGGCTACCCACTCCAGTGTTCTTGCCTGGAGAATCCCAGGGACGGGGGAGCCTGGTGGGCTGCCATCTATGGGGTCGCACAGAGTCAGACACGACTGAAGCGACTTAGCAGCAGCAGCAGCAACAATGAGAATTCTAAGTGGTTCTGCCCACAGACCAGTTTGTAATAGTTCATGATTTTACACTCTGGTCAGCAGAGGGGCCTGGTAGGCTTCTATTGAATATTGTTTGTTGAGGGCAGAACAATCTGTTTTAAACAGCAGAAAAATAAATGTTAAGCTTAAAATTCTAATATAAAAGTGGAAAAATTGAAAAAAGATTCTTGGTTGAATGAAAATTATCTCACTAGAAAATGATGATGGGGGAGAGCTAAGGAAAGGTTGTGATCATTTCACTCACAAGGAATTCTGGTAAATAAAAGAAATTCAGGCTACACATACTCTTTTGAAATGTTATATTTTAATTCGTTTGAACCCATGTGTTTGCCTGTGCATGGCTGCTTTCTCAAGAGAGAACTCATATCACTCTGTCATTCTTTCTAGCCATTTCTCCTCTGCTGTTTTCTCCTTTTACCCAACAAGCCTTAGTCACTAGGGTAAGAGCTAATTTGCAGTGATAACGATGATGGCAACAACAGAGAAAGAAATTTTCTCTTTGAGAAAAAAATACAAATCAGAAATACAAGTATCCCTTTGAGGAGAGACTCAGCTCTAATTAAAGGAAGACTATTAATTAGAAAGATTGAGGGCAGGAGGAGAAGGGGGTGACAGAGGATGAGATAGTTGGATAGGATCACTGACACAGTGCACATGAGTGTGAGCAAACTGGGAGATAGTCTAGGGCAGGGAAGTCTGGCATGCTGCAGTCCATGGGGTCACAAAGAATCAGACATGATTGAGTGATTGAGCAACAACAACATTTAGCTAGTACTTCGCTTAGTATTAGTTAGTATTAATATTAGTATATATAAATTATATAGTATTCAGGATATATTATTTAATTTGGTGTTGTTTGGTCACTCAGTCATGTCCAACTACTTGCAAACCCACTGACAGAAACCATGCTTCCTGTACTTCACTGTCTCCTGGAGCTTACTCAAACTCATGTCCACTGAGTCGATGATGCCATCCAACCATCTCATCCTTTGTCATCCCCTTCTCCTACTGCCTCAATCTTTTCCTGCATCAGGACCTCATAATATACTATATTATCACATACATCCATGTAAATAAGTACTTTGTTTATTCAGGTCTTGTGTTAAAAGTTTGTCCTATAAGCTGATAAGTAAACTAAAATGTAAGCACTTTTGAGCTCAACTGAGGATATGACTGGCCATTTAATCAGACTGATGCAAAACTTATTCATACTCGTATTTATCACAAACATCCAATTTTGGTTAATAGGATTTTCTACCCTTTAATGTGAAGATATAAGAATGCCCTTGCTATAAAGTTGTTTTATTACCAAATCTTCCCAACTCAAATGTAAAACATTAAAAATGTTTTAGTAATTATGAAAATGATAAGCAAAGTTAATTTCTAAATTGGAACTATTCAAGTTTAACATAATTTGCAAGAAAACTTAGGAGTATTATTATCTAAAAGTGATAATGCTCACATTAGAGTCTACTCCAAAATATTTATTATAATAAAAGTAAAACCTCTAAACATTTAAATAAAACAAAAGTGCTTTAGAAGGTTTAGAAAACGAAACACAGTATAGACCTTTGCCTGTGTTTAAATGGCACCCAGGTGGCTCACATAAAGAATCCACCTGCAATGCAGGAGACCTTTGTTAGATCTTAGGGCAGGGAAGATCCCGTTGAGAAGGGAATGCCAATCCATGGATTGCCTGGAGAACTCTATGGACAGAAGAGTCTGGTGGGCTACAGACCATGATGATGTAAAGAGTTGGACATGACTGAGCGATTAACACTTTCATTTTGTATTATGTACCATATTTGAGGATGCTGGTAAAAAGGGTCATAGACAACCAGCATTTTCTATCTTTGAGAGTTCAATTTAAGATTTTCTTATGTGTTCTTTTTCATTGAGTTAGACAAGGCTGTTGTCCTAGTGTGATTAGATTGACTAGTTTTCTGTGAGTATGGTTTCAGTGTGACTGCCCTCCGATGCCCTTTTGCAACACCTACCATCTTACTTGGGTTTCTCTTATATTGGGCGTGGGGTATCACTTCACGGCTGCTCCAGCAAAGCACAGCTGCTGCTCCTTTCCTTGGACGAGGGTTATCTCCCTAGTGCCGCCATCCCTGACCTTCAATATGGGATAACTCCTCTAGGCCCTCCTGCGCCTGCACAGCCACCGCTCCTCGGGTTGCTCCTCCCAGCCCCCTGCCCTGGTCTCGGGCGTGAGTGGCTCCTCCCAGCTGCAGCCACTGGCCTCGGGCTTGGGCTCGGGGTGGCTCCTCAGGGTCACTGCCCCTGGCCTCGAACGCTGGCTGTCTCCTTCCTCACAGCTGCCACTGGCCTCGGACACGAGGTAGCTCCAACCAGCCGCAACCCTGACCTCGGATACAGGGTAGCTCCTCTCGGCCGTTCCTGCACCGTTGCAGCCTGCCACTCTAGGCTGCTGCTCCTAACCTCAGATATGGGGAAACTCCTCTCAGCCACGCTTAGTGCGCTGGCGCGGCTCTCACATTCAGAAAACGAAGATCATGGCATCTGGTCCCATCACTTCATGGCAAATAGATGGGGAAACAGTGGAAACTGTTCCAGACTTTATTTTGGGGGGCTCCAAAATCACTGCAGACAGATGGTGACAGCAGCCATGAAATTAGAAGACACTTACTCCTTGGAAGAAAAGTTATGATCAACCTAGATGGTATAATCAAAAGCAGAGACATTACTTTGCCAACTAAGGTGCATCTAGTCAAGGCTATGGTTTTTCCTGTGGTCATGTATGGATGTGAGAGTTGGTCTGTGAAGAAGGCTGAGCACTGAAGAATTGATGCTTTTGAACTGTGGTGTTGAATAAGACTCTTGAGAGTCCCTTGGACTGCAAGGAGAGCCAACCAGTCCATTCTGAAGGAGATCAACCCTGGAATTTCTTTGGAAGGAATGATGCTAAAGCTGAAACTCCAGTACTTTGGCCACCTGATGCAAAGAGTTGACTCACTGGAAAAGACTGATGCTGAGAGGGATTGGGGGCAGGAGGAGAAGGGGAAGACTGAGGATGAGATGGATGGATGACATCACGGACTCAATGGATGTAAGTCTGAGTGAACTCTGAGAGACGGTAATGAACAGGGAGGCCTGGGTGCTGCGATTCATGGGGTCGCAAAGAATTGGACACGACTGAGTGACTGATCTGATCTGATCTGTGTGTTTTTTTGCCACAGAAAATGATAGTGGGCTAGATACTTTACTAATTTGATTGAAGGTTATGATATAATATACTTTTCAAAGTATGCCATCTATAGGAACATATTTTGGCCATTAAAGTTTTCTAAGAGTTGACTCATTGGAAAAGACTCTGGTGCTGGCAGGGATTGGGGGCAGGAGGAGAAGGGGATGACAGAGGATGAGATGGCTGGATGGCATCACTGACTTGATGGACGTGAGTCTGAGTGAACTCCAGGAGATGGTGATGGACAGGGAGGACTGGCATGCTGCGATTCATGGGGTTGCAAAGAGTCAGACACAACTGAGCAACTGAACTGAACTGATATATATTTTCATTATATTTGTTAAAGCAGAGATTCCTCATTTTAGTAATTACATGGTGATTAGGAAAGGTGAAGCTATCCAAGTTAGACTAAATTAATCATTCAAATTATTATAATCCCACTTCCCCTGCAATGAAAACAAAATATCCTTGAGTTTTATTTTCTTTGTAGTAGAAATCAGGCTTGATCTTTAAGGTATAATTTTTATTTTCAAAATGCTTCTTACATTTTGTTTAGAAATTACTATTACAAATTATGTGTTATATATGTAGGTTAATTATGCATTAAAGTGAAGTCGCTTAGTCGTTTCCGACTCTTTGCGACCCCATGGACTGTAGCCTACCAGGCTTCTCCGTCCATAGGATTTTCCAGGCAAGAATGCTGGAGTGGGTTACCGTTTCCTTCTCTAGGGGATCTTCCTGACCCAGGGATCGAACCCGGGTCTCTCGCATTGGAGGCAGGTGCTTTAACCTCTAAGCCACCAGGGAAGCCAATTATGTATTTATCTTTCCAGGTGGCGCTAGTGGTAAAGAACCTGTCTGCAATACAGGAGACTTAAGAGATATGGATTCAGTCCCTTGGTTGGGAAGATCCCCTGGAGGAGGGCCTGGCAACCCATTCCAGCATTTTTGATGGGGAGAATCCAATGGACAGAGGAAAGACTCAGACATGATTGAAGCTACTTAGCACACATGGATGATTTTCTTAGGAATTACAGAGTCACAAATAATATTATTTTTAGAATATTAAATGTGGAAACAAGCCTATGATTCTTGTTTTGGGAGAATATGTTTGCTAGTCTCTCTGGCTCAAAGATTACTGAGAGCCAGTCTAGTTTCCTTTTCAGGCCTACTTTGGCTGGCATTTCTGGATCAGAATGTAAGCTCTGGACCTGTCCTTTGCATCACCATGACACTCATAAACAGGCTGATCATATATCTAATGGAGGTTTAAATAGATCATTAATTAAAAGTCAAATTTTCCAAATATTATGACATATGAGGACTGGGAATTAAGATGATATCTAATTAACAAATCCTGTTCAACCATAAAAGAAAAAGAAGGTCAGCCTCACAATTTATGCCTTTGGAGGATCTTCATTTGCATAGTTTTTCACATTTAATCTTTCTTAAACTTTTCAATATCTCAGAGTTTGCTTTCTTTCCTGAAGTTGTACTTTAAACCTTGCTTATTTCTTCCAGTTGACCTATTTCCTTTCTCAGGAATCTCCAACCTATTCTCTTTTACTGGAGAATAAATCAGTCCTCACTTTCTTCCTGTCTCAGAAATTCTGGATTCTCATAATCAATACACTAATGGGAATTTTCTTTGACCCAGACTTCCAAATAAAAATAGTTAATCTTCCCAGAATTCAGCCACTTTCTCTGATTTTCATTCCTTAGAACTTGATTTTTGATGTAATTTAAAAGCATCCAAAGGAAAACTCTGTGCATTGATTATGAATTCAGTAATCAATGAAGGCTAGAGTTTAAGCATTTTAATCCTTCTCAAGTTCATAAGATTGGAAATCAAGCAAATTGGCAACAATTAGTACATCAATTTCCCTGAAGAATTAATTGTACAAAATTCCACTAATTTATCTTGCAAATCTTATTTATCACCATATTTACATTTTATACCATGCTATATTTTATAATATTGCAACATTGTTATATTACATATTTTTTCAATAACTAAAGAAATGCCTTTTTTATGATATAAGTATTATACCTTATTTTATATCATTTGTTCCTGGAATAAAAAATGGTTGTATTCAGAACAGACAAAATTATTATCTAAGTTATGATTAAATACAAAATAAGAGGCATCTGTGAAACTGGGGTTTTTAACACTTTCCCTATTTCCTTCCCATAATATATTCCAAATTATTATTAAATTAATTTTCAATGGTGAACATTTCACTTTGGTACCTTGTCTCTGAAAATTGTACCACAATTAATCAATGTAAAAGTTTTAAAGTTTTAGAGTACTTCTATGAACTGAAAGAAATGATTATTTTCAGAAATCATTCTATGCTTTTCATTGTTCTATGTTATATTCAGGACAAATATCTAGAAATGTAATGCATCTCTTCAGCCTACCAGGTACATTCAGAGAAATCATTTAACTATCATGGCAGAAAGTGACATTCTGTATGAAAAACTGAGTGGCACCAAGGTGTAATTGGTAAAATTAGATTATATGTTTGTACCTCTGTGTAGGAATTGTGGGGCTTCCCTTGTGGCTCAGTTGGTAAAGAATCTGCCTGCAATGCAGGGGACCTGGATTTGATTCCTGGGTTGGGAAGATACACTAGAGAAGGAAATAGCAACCCACTCCAGTAGTCTTGGCTGGAGAATTCCATGGACAGAGGAACCTGGTAGGCTACAGCCCATGGGGTAAAAAAATAGTGCACATGCTATTGAAAATTGTATTTGCATATATTTTATGTGACAGATGTTTGTAAATAATGTTGGAAATGTCCAGAGGTTAAATAAATTTGTGAATCTAATTCAAGTTAACAAATAGTTATCTTAATTTAAAAAGTTATATAAATGTATTAATAGTTGAGTCCTATAAAGGAGGATGATGATGAGGACATCCAAGGATGAATCATTCCTTTGAGAATTGAAGTTTTAACGAAGTGAGAGAAATGGAAATAAGGGAATAAATGGCAAATGGGCTTCCCTGGTGACTAGAACAGTAAAGAATCTGTCTTCAATGCATGAGACCTGGATTTGGTCCCTGGGTTAGGAAGATCCTCTGGAGAAGGGAATGGCTATATAGCCACTATAGTTACTTCCGCCTCCTCCCTCCTGGAGAATCCTGTGGACAAAGGAGCTTGCTGGGCTACAGCCCATGCAGTCACAAAAAAACTGGACATTACTGAGCAACTAAGCATGCATGCACACGCAGTAAACAGACATCAAGAAGCCCATCCAGGAAGCTGATTTTCTTATTATCAAGTCAATTCTAACTGCTGCCACTAACTTCACTTCCTTCTACTGATCTCTAATTACTCACTAAGAAATTATAACTCTTAGGTGTTCTAGCCTCTCTCTAAATTGTGGATTCTAGAATTAGTATTGCAATGTTACATGTCAAAACTAGTATGAAAACTTTGTATAAAATAGCTATATTGATGCTTGAATAAAGTGAGCAACTCTCTTTCTGTATTCATATCAGCCATCCCCTGGTTGAGCATCACATTTAAGATTCAAACAGAAATCTTCCCAAAGATGGATATAATTTTCTGATAAATATTTACAAGTTTCAAGTTGATAGACATTAGTCACTCCATGTATCCTGCAGTTTCCTTTAAAAGAAGTCTATCAGTCTCTACATCTTATTGAGAAAAATCTGTGAAGCTAATGCAGATAGAATTATCCAAGAATGTAAAAAATAAATATTTCGTCCTGAGTCAAAAATAGAAAAGAAACCATAACTACCTTTCTCAGCAGATTCTAAACTTTATATGTGCTTTTTGTTCTCTGAATTATAAAATAATAATCTGTGAATAAAAACAAAATTAAAACCTCTACAAAAATATCAAATTTTCTATTCATATACAGTTTTACCCTTAAGAAAGGATTCAGTTTTACTAACACTTAGTATTACTAATACCAAGTGAGATGGTAGGTGTTGTGAGAGGGCATCAGAGGGCGAAACACTAAAACTACAATCACAGAAAACTAGCCAAACTGATCACATGGACCACAGCCCTGTGTAACTCAATGAAACTAAGCCATTCAGTGTGGGGCCACCCAACACAGATGGGTCATGGTGGAGAGCTCTGATAGATTATGGTCCACTGGAGAAGGGAACGGCAAACCACTTCATTACTCTTGCCTTGAGAACCCCATGAACAGTTTGAAAAGGCAGATTGATAGGATAATGAAAGAGGAACTTCCTAGGTCGGTAGGTGCCCAATATGCTACTGGAGATCAGTGGAGAAATAACTTCAGAAAGAATGAAGCGATGGATTCAAAGCAAAAACAATACTCAGATGTGGATGTGACTGGTGAAGTAAGGTCCAATGCTGTAAAGAGCAATATTGCATAGGAACCTGGAATGTCAGGCCCATGAATCAAGGCAAAATGGAAGTAGTCAAACAGGAGATGGCAAGAGAAAACGTCAACATTCTAGGAAGCAGTGAACTAAAATGGACTGGAATGGGTGAATTTAACTCAGATGACCATTATATCTACTACTGTGGGCAGGAATCCCTTAGAAGAAATGGAATAGCCATCATGGTCAACAAAAAAGTCCAAAATGCAGTACTTGGATGCAATCTCATAAAGAACAGAATGATATCTGTTCGTTTCTAAGGCATTCAACATCATGGTGATCCAAGCCTATGCCCCAACCAGTAACGTTGAAGAAGCTGAATTTGAATGGTTCTATGAAGACCTACAAGAACTTTTAGAACTAACACCTAAAAAAGATGTCCTTTTCATTATAGGGGAATGGAATGCAAAAGTAGGAAGTTAAGAAATACCTGGAGTAACAGGCAAATTTGGCCTGGGAGTACAGAATGAAGCAGGGCAAAGGCTAATAGAGTTTTGTCAAGAGAACGCACTGGTCATAGCAAACACCCTCTTCCAAAAACACAAGAGAAGACTCTACACATGGACATCACCAGATGATCAAACCTGAAATCAGATTGATTATATTCTTTGCAGCCAAAGATGGAGAAACTCTATACAGTCAGGAGAAACAAGACCAGGAGCTGACTGTGGCTCTGATTATGAACTCCTTATTGCCAAATTCAGACTCAAATTGAAGACAGTAGGGAAAACCACTAGATCATTCAGATATAACCTAAATCAAATCCCTTATGATTATACAGTGGAAGTGAGAAATAGATTTAAGGGACTAGCTCTGATAGATAGAATGCTTGATGAACTATGGATGGAGGTTTGTGACATTGTACCAGAGACAGGGATCAAGATCATCCCCATAGAAAAGAAATACAAAAAAGTAAAATGGCTGTCAGAGGAGGCCTTATAAATAGCTGTGAAAGGAAGAGAACTGAAAAGCAAAGGAGAAAAGGAAAGATATCAGCATCTGAATCCACAGTTCCAAAGAATAGCAAGGAGAAATAAGAAAGCCTTCCTCAGTGATCAATACAAAGAAAGAGAGGAAAAGGACAGAAAAGGAAAGACTAGAGATCTCTTCAAGAAAATTAGAGATGCCAAGGGAATATTTCATGGAAAGATGAGCTCGATAAAGGACAGAAATGGTATGGACCTAACAGAAGCAGAAGATATTAAGAAGAGGTGACAAGAATACACAGAAGAACTATACAAAAAAGATCTTCACTACCCAGATAATCATGATGGTGTGATCACTCACCTAGAGCCAGACATCCTGGAATGTGAAGTCAAGTGGGCCTTATAAAGCATTAGTATGAAGAAACCTAGTGGAAGTGATGGAATTCCATTGAGCTATTTCAAATCCTGAAAGATGACACTGTGAAAGTGCTGCACTCAATATGCCAGCAAATTTGAAAAAATCAGCAGTAGCCACAGGACTGGAAAAGGTCAGTTTTCATTCTAATCCCAAATAAAGGCAGTGCCAAACAATGCTCAAACTACTGCAAAATTGCACTCATCTCACACGCTAGTAAAGTAATGCTCAAAATTCTCCAAGCCAGGCTTCAGCAATATGTGAACCTGAACTTCCTGATGTTCAAGCTGGTTTTAGAAAAGGCAGAGGAACCAGAGATCAAATTCCCAACATCCACTGGATCACTGAAAAGCAAGAGAGTTTCAAAAAAAACATCTATTTCTGCTTTATTGACTATGCCAAAGCCTTTGACTGTGTGGATCACAACAAACTGTGGAAAATTCTGAAAGAGAAGGGAATACCAGACCACCTGACCTGCCTCTTGAGAAAGCTGTATGCAGGTCAGGAAGCAACGGTTGGAAGTGGAGATGGAAAAACAGACTGGTTCCAAATAGGAAAAGGAGTATATCAAGGCTATATATTGTCATCCTGCTTATTTAACTTATATGCAGAGTATATCATGAGAAATGCTGGGCTGGAAGAAACACAAGCTGGAATCAAGATTGCTGGGAGAAATATCAAGGACTTCAGATATGCAGATGACACCATCCTTATGGCAGAAAGTGAAGAGGGAATAAAAAGCCTCTTGATGAAAGTGAAAGAGGAGAGTAAAAAAGTGGGCTTAAAGCTCAACATTCAGAAAACTAAGATCGTGGCATTTAGTCCTATCACTTCATGGGAAACAGATGGGGAAACAGTGGAAACAGTGTCCGACTTTACTTTGGGAGGCTCCGCAATCACTGCAGATGGTGACTGCAGCCATGAAATTAAAAGACATTTTCTCCTTGGAATAAAAGTTATGACCAACCTAGATAGCATATTCAAAAGCAGAGACATTACTTTGCCAACAAAGGTCCATCTAGTCAAGGCTATGGTTTTTCCTGTGATCATGTATGGATGTGAGAATGGGAGTGTGAACAAAGCTGAGAGCCAAAGAATTTATGCTTTTGAACTGTGGTGCTGGATAAGACTCTTGAGAGTCCCTTGGACTGCAAAGGATATCCAGCCAGTACATCCTAAAGGAGACCAGTTCTGGATGTTAATTGGAAGGACTGATGCTGAAGCTGAAACTCCAGTACTTTGGCCACCTAAAGCCAATAATTGATTCATTGGAAAAGACCCTGATCCTGGGATGGATTTGGTGCAGGAGGAGAAGGGGACAACAGAGGATGAGATGGCTGGATGGCATCACCAACTCGATGCACATGAGTTTGGTTTAAGTCTGGGAGATGGTGCTGGACAGGGAGGCCTGGTATGCTGTGATTCATGGGGTCACAAAATTGAAAACTAACCTGTGGAATTTATTGTTTCTTTGATAAATTATTTTGATTAACTGTGATTGTTTTCTTTTTTTATTATTTTTTAATATAAATTTATTTATTTTAATTGGAGGTTAATTACTTTACAATATTATATTGGTTCTGCCATACATTAACAGATTATTTTCTTAGCTCTTCAGCTGCTTTTATGTTATCCTAATTTATTATATGGAAATTAACAT
>SJYF01000460.1:1666340-1678061 GCA_006410515.1 Procapra przewalskii
TTAAAACATTTCTTACAATTATTATAGAAAAAGTAGGTACTTTTTCTCATTTGGCCTGAGAACACTATTCCATGTCTATTTGGCACACAGGCAGAAGGAAACCCTTTAAAAATTTTTACCAAAATACTTTATTTACTTTGTTTAAATCTTTCATTTCTTAATGACCCGTTTGGTCAGTATAACTCTTTTGCTTCTTTCCCCTGAAGGCTATCTGAGAGTACTTAAGTCCACTGAATTCAGTGTAAGTTGCATAATTTTAACTAACTAATTTGGGGGATCAACTTCTAACTATTCCCAAACTCTCCTTAGGAACAGATTTCAATCTTAATTTTTACCCACAACCAATAATGCTTTGAATGTAAATAATGTTCTATAGAAGTTTATAAAAATTTAGATGAAATTTTGTTAAGCCTATTATAGACAATAATCTCAGGTTGATTTTTCTCTACTGAAAATGACATTATTTGCATTATGTTGAAGTAAGAAACATTAATGCAAAGTAGTTCTAATGCTAAATAACCTTAAAATTAATTACCTTACAGTTTAATCCCAGCTTATAGTGGTATACTTACATACAACATACTCCCCAAATATAGCACTTAGCAAGTCTACCACTGATTTCTGATCTGTTCCACAATGAATGGGAACAACGTATCACCATCTGGATAACTAACACAATCAAGAAAAGAATTGTCTCGTATAATCCATTTATTTTATAGTTTTGTAAATTTTCTAAGGCTTTAATGTAGGTATTTATAATTACGTTTGTATAGTAATATGTGTTATAGTCAATACCCCCCTAAAAAAAAACACACAAAAAAATAGAAACATTTGCTGTTGAAGGAAGGAAAGAAGGTGAAGTCGCTCACTCATGTCCGCCTCTTTGCAAGGCCGTGGACTGTAACTTACTAGGCGTCTCCGTCCATGGGATTCTCCAGGCAAGAATGCTGGAGTGGATTGCCATTTCCTTCTCCAGGGGATCTTCCCTACCCAGGGATCGAACCCGGGTCTCCCGCATTGGAGGCAGACGCTTTAAGCTCTGAGCCACCAGGGGAGCCCAAAGTTTCTGATAATTTGAATGAAGTGAATTTTTGAGACTTTCACTTTTTTTTTTCAATTTGCAAGATTAGTATCATAAAAACAGCAAAGCAGTAATGCATTAAAGAATTATTAGGGGTCTAATAAAATTATTTGGACCACCAACTGTTGTAACACTGATTAATGACTGCTTTTTAATTAATTGGAAGTTGTTCAATCATTGTAACATTTCATTTCATCTGAGAGTTTTTATAGAAGGGTCAGGGCCAGAGCCTATGCTAGTATAATCTGCAGTAAGGTACATTTACACAATTTTTTTCCACTTGGCAGGGTAAATGTGGGCTATTTATTTCATACTTATTCACCATGACAATAATTTCCTGCTCAGGCTGGCTAGTTTGAGCAGAGAAAGCAACCTTACATATTAAAATTTAAATAAAGTCGACTTTTAAACTCTGTGAGCTCAAATAAAACCCACAATAACCTATTCTTATTGCAGAATCATTAATTACAACGTGGTATGTGCTTAGCCTCTTTCTTTTCCATGGAGGTGTAAGGTGCACAGTGTTTGTCTCACCAGACTCCTTTGAAGATGATAAATTCCTCTCAGTAGTCTTTGAATAGACAGTGGAGTGGATAGAAGTAGATAATTTAGAAATATAGCCAGCCACCCTCTTATAAGGTGGGTATATGTATGAGTTGTGAGTCTAAGTCCCAGTTCTGCATATGTCCCAGTGAGTGCCAACATAACTGATGAGACTCCATACTGTGGGGTTTCCTAAGTTGCATTTAGGTAAAAACTACATAGGATGTGACTGCAGCCGTGAAATTAAAAAAGTTGGTTGCTCCTTGGAAGAAAAGCTATGACCAACCTAGACAGCATATTAAAAAGCAGAGACATTACTTTGCCAACAAAGGTCTGTCTAGTCAAAGCTACAGTTTTTTTCCAGTAGTCACATATGGATGTGAGAGTTGGATTATAAAGAAAGTTGGGCACCACAGAATTGATGCTTTTGAACTGTGGTATGGAGAAGACTCTTGAGATTCCCCTGGACTGCAAGACCAAACCAGTCAATCCTAACGGAGATCAATCCTGAACATTCATTGGAAGAACTGATGCTGAAGCTGAAACTACAAAACTTTGGCCACCTGAAGCGAAGAACTGACTCCTTAGGAAGACTTTGATGCTGGGAAAGATTGAAGGCAGAAGGAGAAGGTGACAACAAAGAATGAGATGGTTGCATGGCTTCACAAACTCAGTGGGCATGAGTTTGAGCAAGCTCTGGGACTTGGCAATGAACAGGAAAGCCTGGCGTGCTGCAGTCCATGGGACTGCAGTCCTGGCGTGCTGCAAAGAGTTGGACATGACTGAGCTGAACTGACCTGACATAGAAGGTAGAGATTGGAGTGGAGTCACTGTGTGCCCTAATTATACCGATAGTTAACAAAATATGGCCTGAAAATAGCACAATATTGTTAATCAACTATGCTCCAACATAAAATAATTTTTTTTAAAAAAATCTGGTTCTCTAAGTTTGAAAAATTACAAATTTAAGAACAATGCTTTGTAAAGTACGTACTCCCCCTTACATTCTCCAAATGGTGGAAGCCCAGGCTCTGACCTGCAGTGTCAAACCTGCCACTCCAGGTGCCCTCACACCATGATGATGGTTTTCAGTAGCTTTTGTATCCCATGGGGAGAAGGAGAACTTTTAGGGCTACAGTACAGGTGAGTAAAGAACTAGAGGCAGACTTTCATCTTGAGTCAAGGTACTGGATCTAATATCTGCCTTAAAAAATATATATATACACATTTTCCATGTATATTAACAGAAAGGTTAGGTGACACAGAATAGTTTTAGTGAAAACTATTTTATTATAAACAATATGTTTTAAATAATAGAAATTATTTGAATAGGCTACTTCTGGTCAGTTATCACCTAATACATCCAAATCATCAGAGTAAATATAATGTAGTTCACAGAGGTCTTCTACCCCATAACTTAGATATCTCATTTTCACTCTACTTGCCAAAGATCTAAGAAAACTAAAGTTTATTTACTAACTATATTATAGTTAAACTTCCCCCAGTATTATGGATAAAGGAAATAATTCAGAGTTGAAATAATTGAAAGTGTGAAAAAGATGATGAATAACATATGCAACCATAATAGAAGGTGATATGGGAAGGAAGAAAGATATCTAGCAGGAAAGTGAAAGTGAAGTCGCTCAGTCGTGTCTGACTTTTTGCGGCCCCATGGACTGTAGCCCACCAGGCTCCCCCACCCACGGAATTTTCCAGGCAAGAGTACTGGAGTGGGTTGCCATTTCCTTCTCCAGGGGATCTTCCTGACCCAGGGATCAAAGCCGGGTCTCCTGCGTTGCAGACAGACGCTTTACTGTCTGAGCCACCAGGGAAGCCCCCATCTAGCAGGAAAGGAAACTTTCAATCAGAAAAGCATTTAAAGAAAACGGGCGAGGCTAACATTTGATTCTGTTCTCTTGATAGCAGATCTGTTCAGACAGCTGACTGGATGATCCTCTCTGAGAGGCTAACTGAGCAAGGAAGGCAGATTTGAAAGGAGACAGCAGGACAGAGAAAGCATACAGCAGAGGAGCAGCCTTCAGTGTGCTTGTTTAGCATGGCCGGGATGTGTGAGTTTCCTCAGGATCAAGTGGACACAGCAGAAAGCTGGAACTGAGAAACCACGCTGTGAACTCTCCCAAGAAAACCATCTGCGGCCCGAGAGGCCCTGGACCTGAAATGAGGAAGCTGTAGGGTCTACCACTGGGTGCTCATAACAAGCTCATGGGCAGATGGGATGCTCAGAACGCCAACACCAAATAACCCAAAAATTACATGAAGAGAGCTAGTGTTTGGGCAGTCCACTTAGCCAGTCCACTTTAATCCTAGAAGTAGTGGCAAAAAGGGGAGTGCTCTCTCATCAACCGAGGGTATATGAGAGAGATTTATGTGAAATAATAACTTTTGCAGCAACATGGATGGGTCTAGAGATTATTAAGCTAAATGAAGTAAAGCCAAAGATAAATATATGATATCACGTTTATGTGGAATCTAAGAAAATAATAAAAGCAAATGTATCTGCAAAACAGAAATAAACTCACAGACTTAGAAAACAAACTTATGGTTAGCAAAGAGGAAAATCGGAGAAGGGTTAAGTTAGGAGTTTGATATTAACATATACACCCTAGAATATATAATATGGGCTTCCCCAGTGGGTCGGTCATAAAGAACCAGGCTGCCAACACAGGAGACACAGGTTCGATCCCTGGGTCAGAAAGATCTCCTGGAGAAGAAAATAGCAGCCCACTCCAGCATTCTTGCCTGGGAAATCCTGTGGACAGAAGAGCCTGGAGGGCTACAGTCCATGGAGTTTCAAACAGTCAGACACAACTTTCCTATCTACACCTACTTTCCTATCTACACCCACTTTTCTATCTACACCCACTGAGTTGAGACTGATCAAAAACCTCTCAATAGGCATGTTTGGTTAGTGCCTGCCTGCAATGAAAGGTGACATTAGCTGCCAGAACATTGTAGCAGATGCACAAAAGGAAATAGGAAAGCAATATACAAGATACTTGGGATTTCCTCAAATTTTTCAATAGACCTTATGCAGAAGAACTGTTACGATGCACTTCCATTATAGACAACTATGTTGACAGCCAATGTCTCCACTCCTACCCTGATCTGTTACCTTAGGAAGCTTGTTACCTTGATAATATCCTCCACTGTCCAGCCAAACACACATGACCTACCATCACTCTCAGTCTAGAGGATTCTGGACCAAGCAGAAGCCAACCCAAGGAGTAATGCCTAACAATCCTATAGATTCCAAATGACTCCTTGAAGAATTGCACTTAAAATTCCTGTATATGCTTCCACAATGGTGTTCATAAAAACATATATGCTAACGAAAGAAGAGAGAAAGAAGGGTGACTTTATAAATGTTCTCTTCAGGACTTCACTCGGTGGGCCAGTGGTTAAGACTCTGTGTATCCAGGGGGCACAGGTTCAGTCTCTAGAATGGAGATTCCACATGCTACATGACACAGTGAAAATAAATGAATAAATAAAATCATGCTCTCTTTAACTTCAAAAACTATTTCAGAATAGGTGATTTTATGTGATAATGATTCCCTCCTGCCTGGCCTATGAAACTCTGCATAATATATGCAGGGGTGCAATGTGGAAAGACACTGGAACTATGGCAGCTTTTTAAGGTTACAAGGTGGAAAGAAGTGAGCTCACACCATGAAAAGCACTGCTAGATATTCCTGCCGTCCTGCAAACAAAGTGCAGTGGCAGCTGTCACAATTTTTCTGGACTTAGGCTATGAGGAAAAGGAGCAGGTTTCTGAGTTTCCCCAGGAGACCACTCAGCTGTCAGTCCAAAACTGAAAAACAGCTCAGCAGGGACTCGTTTAAGAGTGTGAAATTCAAAGAACTGCAGTATAACATTGATTCCTTCCATGCCATACTTACTAACTTTACTTGCAATTATGGAGAAATTATACTGCGCGGTGCTTTCTCTGTCTAGTAATTCATTAGTGGCGATGGTTCCTTCAGTAGCATCTATTGTAAAGTAGCTGTCCCCATCACTC
Source organism: Procapra przewalskii (assembly GCA_006410515.1). Lineage (NCBI taxonomy): Eukaryota > Metazoa > Chordata > Mammalia > Artiodactyla > Bovidae > Procapra > Procapra przewalskii. Next base: position 1,672,004 of record SJYF01000460.1, read on the forward strand.
TTCCAATCTATGAGGTACCTGTGTACAAAAAGAGGAGATGCAAATGTGCAATGATTACACATTCATCATAATGGCAGTCAGGCTAACTTGACACAGTTACTTATTTTTCTCCCTGTAGCTATTACCCACCTTGCAGTAAAGAAGAGTGTAAGTGACAGCTTCTTTATTGCAAAGTCAGTATGCTCAAGGGGAAACCGGGAATAATGAAAGATTTAGTACTCCTGCTGTTCATATTATTTTAGGGTCTTGACACCTTGAAAGCTCAGCAGAGACTAAAATTCTAAAGCTGACCATGGGTTTCCTTAACCTGCTGAATATTAAAACTTTTTCAAGCAGTAAAAGATTCCTAATGGTGGCTATGGGAAGAGCTGGGGGTGGGCTAGGCATCTGGAAACAGCTACAAAGAACTTAGGTCAGAACAGAGGTAGCATCTTTGTTTCCATGAACAGAAAAAAAAAAAATCATATTAGGGAAACTAAGGGGAAATTTTTAAACTGACAGGTGCTATAATTGCACAGAAATATTTTTCTCAAGCACACAAAAAATGACCATGGTTGTTTTATTACTCTTATTGCTTTTAAGAAACTCAGAACAAATTTCTTAAAAAAAGTGACCTTGGCTATACTGTCTCTTTATGTTTTTTATTAGCCAAACTCCTTGATAGTAAGTGATCCACTTTCTTTATGCGAAACAGTTGGAATAAGAAATCCAAGAATATGAAATGAAATGCGTTAAAAAAATATTCATTTGTATAAATCTTCATGTAGCAGTGAACATATAGAGTGATATATGTAAAATATTTTCAAACATCATTTTAATAGACATTTTGAAATCTTTCCATGTGCCAGATATTGTTCTAAATATTTATCACCATTTTTGTGATTAGAGAATCAAAGTGAGATCCTTACAAACAGTGGCTGAAGACGGATGACAGCTTTGTAGTCAGCCCCTCTAAATCCCCGGTCATCATGAAATGTTAATTAAGGCTTGTGTTTCAAAATAGCAAGTTTTAATTTTGACAAACAGGTTATTTAAAATTGGGACAGTGTGCGTAACATTTTAGAACTAGGTCAAAACTAGTCTGTCGTTATAGGTGGAGATTTATAACCTGTCAGTATTCATTAGTAACTGATAGGATCAGAGTAAGAACCAAGCTTCTTATCTCTCTTTGACATTTCCATTGTTGATGTTTGAAATGCACTGATGCTTTATGAGTTCAGCGTAGCATCCTGTCTCATAGAAATGATCTCAAAAATTATAAATGAACTTACAAGCCAGAGAGTACAGCATATAATGAGCTTCCTTCTCTCTATTGCAAGATGCCCTTTTTGGAATAAAAAAGCGTCTTCTCACAATACCCATTTTCAGCACCTTTATTCAACTTGGTAACATGCCTAATTTGAGGTGGATTGTGACTGAATTTCCTTGGTGACCACAGCATTTCTGAAGAATTGCTGGTGTAGACTAACAGTGGCTGGTGTTTAATGGTAGAATTCACTAAATATTTGCTGAGTGCCCACTATGCTGCAGACATTGTAGTGAGGTTGAAGCACAAAGGAAATTATAAAGTATAATGCTCACTAATAATGAGTCTAATTGGAAGAAAGTATATAAAGAGGACTATTATGTTTGATAGAAGGACAGAAAAGACCAGACAGGAGTACAAAGAAGATCCCTGGTTCAACACCTATTGGTTCAGGCAAACCTTCCTGCACACAACGTTTGACTGGCGTTAGAAGGCTATAAAGGAATTATTTATGAGAAGAGAGAGGCAGACTAAGGAGAGGAGGAAAAATATTTTAGGAACATCAATAGCAGCAGCAAAACCATAGACTGTAAAACCAAGCCCACCAGGTTCCTCTGTCCTTGGAATTCTGCAAGCAAGAATACTGGAGTGGGTAGCCTTTTCCTTCTCTAAGGGATCTTCCTAACCCAGAGATCGAACCCGGGTCTCCTGAATTGCAGGAAGATTCTTTACCGTCTGAGACACCAGGGAAGCCCCCTTTCACTTTCAGAAGGCTATAAAGGAATTATTTATGAGAAAGAGGAGGCAGACAAAGGAAGAAGAAAGGTATTTGAGGAACATCAACACCAATAGTAAAACCACAGAGATTTTGTGGGAAACTATAAGCTGTTAGGAATTTCAGTAAAATATCTGAAAGGAATAATAACCTGAAAAAAAGATAAGCTATTTAGATCAAGGAGGGTCTTGTAAATTATATTAAGGAGATAAAACATGATCTTGTAATTAATGAACAATTCAAAGGGTATAATTAGGGTATGGGATAACTGTTAATCACTTTCAAGGCAGAGGGTGAATGTATTTGAAGGGGACAAGACTGTAAGCATTTCCTATAAACCAGCATCTTGCCAAGAGACAAAGAGAGTCACTAGAGCTGGGAAGAGATTTAATTCAGTGGGTTGTGAGTGGTTGAGATAACTAGGGCTATGCAGGCTGGGCTTCCCAGGTGGTGCTAGTGGTACAGAATCTGCCTGCTGATGCAGGAGATGTAAGAGATGTGGGTTCGATCCCTAGGCCCAGGAAGATCCCTTAGAGGAGGGATGGCAACCCATTCTAGTATTCTTGCCTGGAAAATCCCATGGACAGAGGAGCCTGGTGGGATACAGTCCTTGGGGTTGCAAAGAGTCAGACATAACTGAAATGATTCAGAGCACATTCACATGCAGGCTGCAGGAAAGAAGACACGAAACATGCTGGTGTCCTTTACTTTGACTAGGATACCCATGTGAAGTGTGTGTCAGGTTTACTTGTCATGTTTCAGTGTGATGGAGCTAGGACAGGAAAAAGAAATCTATAGAAATTATTTTTGGATAAATAGAATGAAGACTTTGATGTCAGAGCTGCACAAAGTCATAACGGGTTTCCTCAGAAAACCATAAGCACCAAGAGTAATCAAATATTGATGTCAAAATATTCATGTTTGGTGCAGATATGTTAGAGCATTAAATCTAAGCATGACTGGAGAGCCTGAATATAACTTGCAGTGCTGAGCTTCTACTACTAATATCCATACACAACGGATGGAATTCCCATACACTTTTCATGGATGGAATACTTTTTTAAATTATTGTTTCCTGTGATCGTTCTATTCTAATCCTAAACATATTTTGCTCTGAGCACTACAACAAAGTCTCACTTTTGAAACATATGCTTCATTTTTTCCTAAGCCCTATTAAAAACAATAACTTTATCCACATACTATTGGAGAAGGGCATAGCATCCTATTCCAGCATTCTTGCCTGGAGAATTTCACAAACAGAAGAGCCTGATGGGCTGCAGTCCATGGGGTTACAAAGAGTCAGACACGACAGAGAGACTAGCACGTCACATACTATACAATTTCCCAATTTAAATTGAGCAATTCAATCATTTTCATATATTCAAGCTGTGCATTAAGTGATAAGTTTTAAGATGTTTTAAACTTATTAGTTCATTTTTTAAAAATTTAATTCATTACTTGGGGTAAGCTCCAATTACCTGGAAATTTCACTTCTATAGACTGAAGATTGTGAAGGTGTGGTGTTTCTGGATTTCTCCTCTGCTACTTCCTTTTGCACTGAGTGAATATTATTCCAAAGGAATATTAATTCTTTTATTAAATAATAACGTTATGCTCTATATTTTTAGTTATTTTCTTTTTATCTGCTTCAGGTTTACTGTATACTGCTTAATGTAGATTGAAATTTATGCTGACCATCACCTCGTGGGAACTAGATGGGGAAGCAGTGGAAACAGTGTCAGACTTTATTTTGGGGGGGCTCCAAAATCACTGCAGATGGTGACTGCAGCCATGAAATTAGAAGATGCTTACTCCTTGGAAGAAAAGTTATGACCAACCTAAATAGCATATTAAAAAGGAGATATTACTTTGCCAACAAAAGTCCGTCTAGTCAAGGCTATGGTTTTGTCAGTGGTCATGTATGGATGTGAGAGTTGGACTGGGAAGAAAGCTGAGCGCCGAAGAATTGATGCTTTTGAACTGTGGTGTTGGAGAAGACTCTTCAAATTCCCTTGGACTGCAAGGGGATCCAACCAGCCCATTCTAAAGGAGATCAGTCCTGGATGTTCATTGGAAGGATTGATGCTAAAGTTGAAACTCCAATACTTTGGCCACCTGATGCAAAGAGCTGACTCATTGGAAAAGATTCTGATGCTGGGAGGGATTGGAGGCAGGGGGAGAAGGGATGACAGAGGATGAGATGGCTGGATGGCATCACCAACTCAATGGACAATGAGTTTGAGTGAACTCCAGGAGTTGGTGATAGACAGAGAGGCCTGGCGTGCTGCGATTCATGGGGTCGCAAAGAGTCGACCACGCCTGAGTGACTGAACTGAACTGAACTGAAAGCTGTCTAGTGATGCAGACTCTTTTACCCTAGGAAATTCTCTAACTTCTATAGGTCCTGGATGGAGGCAGGATGGTCTTCTCATTTCATTCTAATTTAGACTCTCTAGGAATGAAACAGACAACATGAAGTGAGACTGACTAGACTCCAAGTTTTCAGCCTACCTGGGAGAGGACTTCTCCCTGTGAGTGAGATTGAGTGGAGGAAGCAAGTGGCCAACTGCTCAACTAGGAATTTCACTCCTGAGAACTCAGAGGTGGAGACGGGAAACACTGGCATCCTGCCCCTCCCAGCAAGATGATATATCCCATGATTGAGAGCTGAGGACAGAGGAGCCATCTTTTCTCAACAATTCTGTCCAGGGTCCAGAAAGAATTCTCTATCCAGCTTAACTGGCAGATGAGAGTGGAAGTGAGAGAGCAGGTCCTGGGTCAAGTTCCACAGCCTCTTGCTGTTCTAAAGTTTTAGTCAATCTTCTTGAGTAAATGTTCCATCATTTGCTATATGCTTGTAGTAAATCTTCCAAAGAGAGCAAATGGCTTTTGGTAAGCTTTAACAAATAATTATCACCGTTTATTCTTTTTCCACTGGAAGAACTTCTCTTGCTGCCATTCCTTAAGTAGAACCTCCATTAGTTTCAGGAATTCTTTTCTTCTTTTTTCACTTACTCCAGTTAAACTGCATAATATTATTTAGAGCTCTTTTGTATTTAAACCATTGTAAAACTATGCAATGACTAGGTCCTTCTTTGCTGTCCTTAGCATTCAATTGTTTTGCAGATTTTGGCAAACAAAAGACAGATTATACACATTTTGTGCCTGTGTTTGTCTCTCTTACTCAAGGCCCTCTAAATTACTTGTGGCCCCTTTATCTCTGTGTTGCAAAAGATCGGAGGTGTTATCTGCACATAGCATCTGCAACTTAAACCTTACCTTGAGGCAATGCACAGATCCTACTACCTATAGAATAGTTAAATATTTCTACTTCAAGGAAATGCCTCACTCAGGACAATCCACTGTTTCAGGTTTGCTGAGTGAGGACTTAACTCAGTACTAGCACTGAGTGTCCTTGGTCCCCAAACAAAAATTTAAAAAAAAGGAAAAACTGATCACTTTACTTCCAGTTAACACAGCATGTTACAATTTATAAAGCTGATTCAGACAGAATATGTATATAATGAATCACTATAGACTCACAGATCATTCTTTAAATATAATTTTTATGAATATTTTATTTATTTATTTGTTTTAGCTGTGTTGGGTCTCTGTTGCTGCACGGGCTTTTCTCTAGCTGGGGAGAGTGGGAACTACTCACCAAATGTGGTGCACGGGCTTCTCTGTTTGGTGGCTTCCCTTATTGCAGAGCATGAGCTCAGCGTTTCTGGGCTCTAGAGCACAGGTTCAACAATTGTAGCCCATGGACTTAGTTGTATTGTTGCATGTAGGATCTTCCCAGACAAGGAATCAAACCCGTGTCTCCTGCATTGGCAGGTAGATTCTTTACCACTGTGCCACCAGGGAATCCCCACAGGTCATTTTTAACTGTAGTTTTAACTTTTTCCGGTAATGAGTTTGAAAATTCAAGAACTTAAATATTCCATCCATAAAATATGTGCCTATCTCTGTTGGTACTACACACACACACACATATATATATACATATATATATATATGTATGTATGTATGTATAT
>SJYF01000460.1:1796823-1811773 GCA_006410515.1 Procapra przewalskii
AGTTATAATATCTTACTGGTTCTCTCTTCAATAATGAGGTAAACAAAATCTTTAACACTTGCTCAATTTAGCCCTGCATGAAAGTTATAAATTTTTTTTATTGAAAATATTCCTTTAATATCTTTAAGATGCATTTTCATATATAGTATGTTGATGTACAACGTTATTTAAGAGAGACCCTCAGTTGTCTTGTTTTCTTTTAAAATACATGCAAAATTACCATTTAGAAGACTTATTTCACTGTTAATCACCACATACTGGAAAATTTACTTTATTCCAGTTTCCTACATGCATTTGGCCTCCTCTGGTGGCTTAGACAGTAAAGAATCTGCCTGCAATGCAGGAGATCTGTGTTTGATCCCTGGATTGGGAAGATTCCCTAGAGAAGTGAACAACTACCCATTCCAGTATTCTTCCCTGGAGAATTCCATGGACAGAAGAGCCTGAAGGGCTACAGTGCATGGGGTCACAAAGAGTCAGACACAACTGAGAGACACACACACATACACACACATGCATTCAAATGTGTTTGTATTGAAGCAATTTCAATTTCTTAGCTAGATACTGAAATAAGTTTATCTTATTTTAAGGCATGCCTTGTGTCTAAAAATCTATTTTCTTAATAAGTATTTGAAAATGTCTTAGCATAAATTATCATATTGTCACATCTTAAATTAGATAGAAATTGCATGACACCCCCAATTAGATTTATTTTTTTATCATTTAAATTTTAGTCATTTTATCTTTGGTTATTAGTATCTTTATCATATAGCCTATATATTTCTCAGTTTTACAGACAGAAATGCTTTTAAATTAGCTGATTGGAAACTACATAACTTTTAACTTATGTGTATTGCTATGCAATATTGCAAGCTTTACCTGTTTTGCTCCCTTTTAATCTGAAAGTCCAATAAAATACCATTAAGTCATTATGACAATTACTACAAAGACATGATTGATAGCAACTGTATTAAAACAAATTTTTAGTTACACAGTTTTATTCTATTGAAACAGACAAACTTTCTATCCTATTGAAAATATAAAGCCCAAACTATTCACAAATAAAATAAAAAAAAATTGATGTCACCTGATTAAAGTTTCTTTATATTCAAATATAGGGAAGAATCTATTTTAAAGCTTAATTATCCACACAGTAGCATCTTACACAGCTGAGCTATTTCTCCACATTCAATTTCCCTTGCTATGGTTTGTGCTGAAATGTTTGATCACATTTACTTAGAACACATATTGGTTTACAAACTATTTCTTACCAAACAAAAAAATTCAAGTGGAATTTTAATTACCAAAGGCAAAAATGCTAAGTTTAGTCGTAGACCTATTATTTAATTTTTTTTTCAGATTTGACAATTTAAAATGTCATAAATTGCACACAGAAACAATGTGTGCAATAATAAACAATATTAATAATGTTTCAGTTCCATTAAAAATTTGCTATTATCTCATAAACTACCTATTTCCCCACTTTCTTCATGCAAATTCGTCTTAATTTCTATTAAGCAAAACTGTCACGTTTATACAATTGACCTCAAATTTCCAGGCTCCAACTGCAGTCATTTGCATTATTTATTTTCACCGCTAGATGTCACCACGGTCCTCGCAAAAGCTAGTGTAGCTAGATTCACGGAGAAACAGAATAGTAAACACATAATTTATTAAATCTCAAAGTCAACATTATCTGTGAGGAATTATTTGGATGCATTAAAATTTTAATTAATATTATATTTGCTATTTAAATATCATTATAAGCCTGTGACATGAGGATCAAGCATTCACATTCTCATTGTCAGTTAGCATTTCAGGAATGATAGTCCTTCAATGGCACCCCACTCCACTACTCTTGCCTGGAGAATCCCATGGACAGAGGAGCCTGGTAGGCTGTGGTCCATGAGGTTGCGAAGAGTCGGACACGACTGAGCGACTTCCCTTTCACTTTTCACTTTCATGCATTGGAGAAGGAAATAGCAACCCACTCCAGTGTTCTCGCCTGGAGAATCCCAGGGATGGGGGAGCCTGGGGGGCTGCCGTCTATGGAGTCACACAGAGTCGGACACGACTGAAGCGACTTAGCAGCAGTGCTTCAAACACTTAAGAAACGAAAGATTTCTATATCTACCACATGTTGATGCTCCCAATGATAGAATTAAAAGAAATATCCTTTTACCAATTTTATAAGAATTAAATAAGCAAATATTGAACATATTTTATTCATTTTACTTGATTTCTCATTTTCCTTTTGGTATATTAGGATATATATTATTTTAAACATATAATTATGGACACATATAATTATAATTATGGATATCATTCACTGTTAAAAGNNNNTCACTGTTAAAAGCTTTGGAATATTGTACATAAGACATTTATTTTTGTTCTTTAATCCATTCATTCAATAAATATTTATTGAGACCAATCTTGTCCAAGAATTTAAGTGAAATGTATACTGCAAAATAAGACAGATGTTCCAGCCCTGGTGGAATCCAGCTGTTTATCAATGACAACCAATGGAAAGATTGTGACTGAAAAAGAGAAGCTTGCCTCTAAAGTCTGATATCTTAGTTTCATCAGATGATTTCAGAAGTTTGAGAAGAAGAGGTCCTGCTTTTAGAAACTCTGAAACTACCTATAAATAATATTCAAAGTTGAGGTACCTGTCCTTTTTGTGACTTGGCAAAAGAAGGCAGTCATTAAATTAAAAGACTCTTGCTCCTTGGAAGAAAAGCTATCACCAACCTAGACAGCATATTAGAAAGCAGAAACATTACTTTACCAACAAAGATCCATCTAGTCAAAGCTATGGTTTTTCCAATAGTCATGTGTGTATGTGAGTTGGACCATAAAGAAGGCTGAGCACTGAAAAGCACTGATGCTTTTGAACTGTGGTGTTGGAGAAGACTTGAGAGTCCCTTGGACAGCAAGGAGATCAAACCAGTCCATCCTAAAGGAAATCAGTCCTGAATATTCATTGGAAGGATAGATACAGAAGCTGAAGCTCCCATACTTTGGCCACCTGATGGGAGGAACTGACTCATTAGAAAAGACCCTGATTCTGGGAACGATTGAAGGCAGGAGGAGCAGGGGACGACAGAGGATGAGATGGCTGGAGGGCATCACCGACTCAATGGACATGAGTTTGGGCAAACTCAGAGAGATGGTGAAGGACAGGGAAATCTGGTGTGCTGCAGTCCATGGGGTCACAGAGTCTGACACGACTGAGCTACTGAACAACAACAAGTCATTCAGAGAATGTGTGGTACTTTAAGTTGGTATAGACACAAGTTTGAAGTTGTGGTGTATTCACTCCTGTAATTTTATTTCATTTTTATGAGCCTCCAACAATCCAACAACATGCAGGAAAATGACTGGAAAAAGTAGGAATAGTAGTGAGTCAAGGAAAGAGGATCATGAATGTTTAGATAGTCAAATTGGCTTCAGCAAAGGAAAACCTCCTCTGCAGCAGCTGCTTGCAAATTGCAGATTTTTCCTAATTCTACATCTGCTGCTCACATTTTAGGAAGCAGTTACATATAGAAAAACCTTTTTATCTAAAACATTAAAATTGTCATCTCTCTTCTGTGTCTGTCCTTGAGGGACAGAAAGTTGATCGACAGCATTTGTAGAGGACTTGATTCTTGGGAAACGTGAGAAATAAAGAAAAAAAATAAAGAGATATAAAGCAGTATTGAAGAAGGAAATGGCAACTCACTGCAGTATTCTAGCCTGGGAAAACCCATGGTCAGAAGAGCCTGGGGGCCTACAGCCCACTGGGTGGCAAAGAGTCAGACACAATTTAATGGCTAAGCAACAACAACTACAAGGCAGAATACTCCATGTTTCAGAAGCACAAAAATTATACAGCTTTACGCATTGGAGAAGGAAATAGCAACCCACTCCAGTGTTCTTGCCTAGAGATTCCCAGGGACAGGGGAGCCTGGTGGGCTGCCTTCTATGGGTTCGCACAGAGTTGGACACGGCTGAAGCAACTTAGCAGCAATGGTCCTATTCTAAATTCTCCTATAAACCTTAACATCATAAAGAAAATACATTTACAAAAGGCTAGCATTATCCATATACAGATCTTGTTCAGCTTACATAGGATTATGTCCCCATAAACACATAGTCAAAAATGCATTTAATTCACCTAACATCATAGCTTAGCCCAGCCTACCTTAAATGTGCTCAGAACCCTTACATGAGCAAAATCATCTAACACAAAGCCTATTTTATGATAAGTGTCACTTCAGTTCAGTCCAGTTCAGTTCAGTCACTCAGTCATGTCTGACTCTTTGCAACCCCATGAATGGCAGCACGCCAGGCCTCCCTGTCCATCACCAACTCCCGGAATTCACTCAAACTCATATCCATCGAGTCAGTGATGCCATCCAGCCATCTCATCCTCTGTTGTCCTCTTCTCCTCCTGCCCCCAATCCCTCCCAACATCAGGGTCTTTTCCAATGAGTCAACTCTTGCCTGAGGTGGCCAAAGTATTGGAGTTTCAGCTTTAGCATCAGTCCTTCCAATGAACACCCAGGACTGATCTCCTTTAGAATGGACTGGTTGGTTCTCCTTGCAGTCCAAGGGACTCACTTTAGTCATGTCCAACTCTGTGTGATCCTGTGGACTGTAGTCTACTAGGCTATTCTGTCCAAGGGATTCTCCAGGCAAAAATACTGGAGTGGGTAGCCAATCCCTTCTCCAAGGCATCTTCCCAACCCAGGGATCCAACCAGGGTCTACCTACATTGCAAGTGGATTCTTACCATCTTTGCCGTCAGGGAAGACTGGAATATCTCATATAATTGATTAAACACTGTACTGAGAGTGAATAGCAGAATGACTGTCTGGGTACAGGATAACTCTGAGTGTATTGGTTGTTGCCCTTGGGATGGCCTGGGCTGACTGGGGGCTACCTCTGCTCTGTATCACAACAGAGCATCTTACTGCATATGATAAAAATTCAAATTACAGTTTTTACTGAATGAGTAGAACTTCTGCACCATCGTAAGCTTAAAAAAGTAAAAAAAAAAATGAAATGAAACACATTGTCAGTTGAACCATTGTAAGTCGGGAGCATCTGTACTGTGATAATGTCAAGATAAGTTTAGCCAGGATGATTCTGCCTCTCTTCCATCTGGTCTTGAAACTGATCTGTTTACTTCATTCCTACAGGAAAGTGGATGCGCTCTTTTTGAAGTTAACTTATTTCCCCTTAAAACAGTTTTCTTCTCCGGCTTCCTTTCTTTGCTCCTGAGAAATGCTGCTGTTTCCAACCAAAACTGTGTGAGGCCAGAAGCAAGAGTTACAGGCTATGCTGTTAGAGCAGCCTCTGAGAGTCACAGCGAAATGCAGTGGGGTCAGTCCAATCACGAGATGAAAACGCAAGACAGTCCTTTCTGTTCTCTCATATCTCAGTGATGGTGCGTCCTTTCACTTACAGATATGATGCAGGGGAGAGGACTCTGCCATGACAAATTTCCCTCTGTGCAGCACGAACCAGAGTTTTGCTACAGGAGCATTTCTGCTGGCCTCAACATGAACAAAATTCATCTCAGAACCTTTGAAGCCATCAGGGAAAGACAAGGAAGCCTATTCAAAGCTTTTCCCCTTTGTAAAGCTGCTGGTTTTCTTTTTTATTTGCTATTCACTGATATTAAAACGCCCGCTTCTCTGCATTTTCACAGACTCCCTAACCCATTGGCAAAGTCTCAAATGGTTTCTAAACCAGCAGAGAGAAATGCAACACACACAGAAAAATGAGAAACCTTGTTTTTAAGATTTTCAGGTGAACTCTACCTCTCAAAGTATAATTTTCTTCCCAGAAGTGCTGAATTGTGGGTCACAAATCTACATCTGCTCACCTAAAAAGCTACTGAATATGCAGAAGGATGAACTGAACCTTTTTTTATAACATGTGGTCAAAGAGCTCCTGAAATGTCCAGGTTTCAATTCTCTTATGCAGAAATTCTTCAGGTAAAAGCAGAAGATATGACATTATTAGGTAACATATTTCAAAGTTAATGCCATCATCTACAAGACTCATTCAGCTTAGATAAGTGGAGAGATATACAGGCTACAAAAAAAAAAAAAAGTGAAAATGCTGTTTCTATACCCTTTCTTCAGATACTGAAAAACTACTTGCAATCCACTCTACTTCCACCTTTATATTTTTTTAATCCATTTATTTGCTTCCATAAAGCATAAAGGACAGAAACAATTGTATGGCTTCTCCTATCAAAATCCCTTTGTAGCATATTTTTCTCTACCAGTTCAAGTCTATTAATTATCCCTCTTAACACTTTCTTATATCAAAATTCTCTCTTTTCCTATCAGTTCAGTTCAGTTCAGTTCAGTCTCTCAGTCGTGTCCGACTCTGTGACCCCATGAATCACAGCACGTCAGGCCTCCCTGTCCATCACCAACTCCTGGAGTTCACTCAAACTCACGTCCATCAAGTCAGTGATGCCATCCAGCCATGTCATCTTCTGTCGTCCCCTTTTCCTCCTGCCCCCAATCCTCCCCAGCACCAGAGTCTTTCCCAATGAGTCAACTCTTCACATGAGGTGGCCAAAGTATTGGAGTTTCAGCTTCAGCATCATTTCTTCCAAAGAACACCCAGGACTTATCTCCTTTAGAATGGACCGGTTGGATCTCCTTGCAGTCCAAGGGACTCTCAAAAGTCTTCCCCAACAATACAGTTCAAAAGCATAAATGCCTCAGCACTCAGCTTTCTTCATAGTCCAACTCTCACATCCATACATGACCACTGGAAAAGCCATAGTCTTGACTAGATGGACCTTTGTTAGCAAAGTAATGTCTCTGCTTTTCAATATACTGTCTAGGTTGGACATAACTTTTCTTCCAAGGAGTAAGCATCTTTTAATTTCATGGCTGCAGTCACCATCTGCAGTGATTCTGGAGCCCAAAAAAATAAAGTCTGACACTGTTTCCACTGTTTCCCCAACTATTTCCCATGCAGTGATGGGACCAGATACCATGATCTTTGTTTTCTGAATGTTGAGCTATAGTTCAGCTAAATTATGGAAGGATCAGTAAGTTAGAGAATTAGGGGAGGGGAAGAGACATTTCAAATAGTCTAATTCAAGCAGATCTCACATTTCTATCCAAATGCAAGGGCATCTTGTCTATGACCTTTAAGAAATTGTCTCCAGAATATAGGTGAACACATGAACAATCTTCTCACTCCTTCCCCCTTTCTATAAATATAGATATATGTAGATATATAGATAAGATATAGAGATAAATCACTTATATGTCATCAGTATGTAATTTACTTTTATTAAAACCCTCTCAGTGTTAGTTATTAAATACACTGAACTGACACATCATCCCAGATTATTCCACGGTCACCCCCTCAGCGCTGTCTACCTCCAGCTTTCCTTTAGTCTACCTCACACTTGTGCTCAGGCATGTCCAATTCTTTGCAACCCCCTAGACTGGGGCCTTCCAGAGTCCTTTGTCCATGGAGTGGGTTGCCATTTCCTTCTCCAAGGTATCTTCCTATCTTGGGGATTGAACTCTTATCTCCTGCTCAACAGAGAAACCCTCTATTCTTCCTAGTAGGTCTTGTTTTGTTTCCTAGAGCAAAGCTAAATACTGTAGTCTTCCTTCAAACTCTTCACAACCCTGAGGATAACTTTTATTTTCCCTTATGCTCCCTATGTCTTTTATTAGTTAGATTGCTTCTATTTCCTTTAATAATTCTGTAGGAAATATACAGCAATTCTTCTAGAATATCCAAATGGATAAATCTTTTGCTTTTTAACACTTGATGATTTTACTATTGCTTCCCTGGTGAGTCAGCAGTAAAATCCACCTGCAAATACCTGTATCCAGTATTCTTGCCTGGGAAATCCCATGGACAGAGGAGACTGGTTGGCTACAGTCCATGAGCCTACAAGGGTCAGTCATCGTTTAGTGACTAAACACACACACACACACACACACACGTACACACACACAAGGACATAGGCTGTAGCCTGTCAGGCTTCTCTGCCCATGGAATTGAGCCTGACATGATTTAGTGACTAAATAACAAGTTCAATATTAATTTGTTTCCATAACTTTGGGGTACTGCTTCAAAAAGAGATCTTGTAAGTCTTGTGGATTTTGATACATTTTTACCCATCACAAAGTTTTTTGTTTATTTGTTTTTTTTTTGTTTCCTATGAAACAATTTGTAAGTCTTGGGTAGTGCTTTAGGTCAGTATTTTTTTTTTTTAATGATGGACATGGGTGAGTATACATTCCTTTTCTACAGAATTAATGACTTATGGCTGACTGTTGGAACATGCAGATATGCTACAAGCAGTTATGATATATTGGATATGTACTGTATTCACAGTGGAGGAAGTGAAGAACTTTGAATTGCCAGAGAAGAATTAGCCTACATTCTTCTTCCTCCCTGTATTAACTTACATTTCCCATTTAAATAAATCAATGCTCAATCTATAATAATTCCACTAATGCCATTGCTAGGCTCCCCTGGAGAAGGGAATGGCAATCCATTCTGGTATTCTTGCCAGGAAAATTCCATGGACAGAGGAGCCTGGTGGGCCCCAGGTCATGGGGTCACAACATGTTGGACATGACTGAGCAGCTAACACACACAACGCTATTGTTGCTAATTCAAAGTTTCAAATAAGAAAACTAAAAGGTACGACTACCATCACTTTATGCTTTACTCTTGTGAACTAGAGGAGAAACAGGAAGATAGTAAGAAGAAATGAAACAGAGGACGTTGTGGTCAAGTGCTGCTGCTGCTGCTGCTAAATCACTTCAGTCGTGTCCAACTCTGTGTGACCCCAGAGACGGCAGCCCACCAGGCTCCCATGTCCCTTGGATTCTCCAGGCAAGAACACTGGAGTGAGTTGACATTGCCTTCTCCAATGTATGAAAGTGAAAAGTCAAAGTGAAGTCACTCAGTCGTGTTAGACTCTTAGTGACCTCATGGACTGCAGCCCACCAGGCTCCGCCATCCATGGGATTTTCCAGGCAAGAGTACTGGAGTGGGCTGCCATTGCTAACTGGTCATTTACTACCTCAACCCTTGCTAGCTTCTCAGTTCTGTTCTGTTCACTCACTCAGTCGTGTCCAACTCTGCAACCTCAAGAACTGCAGCACGCCAGGCCTCCCTCCCTGTCCATCACCAACTCCCGGAACTTATGCCTTCTAACCATCTCATCCTCTGTTCTTACCTTCTCCTTCCACCTTCAGTCTTTCCCAACATCAGGGTCTTTCCCAGTGAGTCAGTTCTTCACATCAGGTGGCCAAAATATTGCTAGCTTCTACCAAGTCTCAAAACTTGAACTGGTAGTGACAACTTTCATTGTCTGATTTGTCCCTCTGTTGTACTTAACCTATATTCTCTCTCTCATGTGCTTATTTCTCAAAGCTGGAAGACAGCTCCCTTTAAGTCGTATTACTATTGGACAATGCAAGGACTTTATGGTATTCTTTTATGTGACAAGTTTGAGGCTGATGTGAAAATTTTGCTTTGACTACTAACCACTCATGATTATTCAAATATAGTCACCTTTCACATAGATTTTACGGACATAGTCTCTTCTCTGGGCTTTTCAGTCGATGCTACAAATAACAGTATTATTTAGAACTTCTTACTCACTAGGTCACAGTTTACTAATGGTTTTTTCTGGCTGAGATAATCGATTAGAACCATCACATACAATAGTGCACACAAATGTAGAGCTTCCTAAGGAATTTGACATGTTTAATCAATAATCTGGTTATCCCTTTTCCTGGTAAACAACAAGCACAACCAAGAGAGAAAAGTTAAAAACCAAGAAGAAACCCAGCTTACAGCATGACTACAGCCTAAAGTTTGGCCATTAAATCCTGAATGCTCCTGAAGCCACATTCACATTGTTTTAGTGTACCTGTCCTCTTCTTGCAAATCACAATGCATTTTACAGCATTTTTCTTTCCAAAAAGAAGACAATTGAAAAAAATTCATGAATATATGCAAGAGTGGCTGTAAAGAAAACTGCCTCTCAAGTCTTTTCTAAAACATTTGACTAAATAGATGCTTTATCATTTAAGTGAATAAGAGAAAATGAGATAAGCCTCTAATTACAGTTGACAGTAACCCTAGTATGATACGACTTGTGTCTCTAGTATTGATATGAACACCTCTGAGCATGACTCCTGAATTCTGTCTGTAAGCATTTCCCCATCAAAACCCATGGAATTCTCCTTTGACAATGTGCCATGTATGATTATAACCTAAATGCAATATGTTACAATTTAATAGAAGCTATTCTCACCACATTAAGTGATACTGTCAATTATAAGAAATTGTTCCATGAATTTATTCATTGGAACCAATTTGGTTCTCCTTTGATTAGCCTTTTCTGTGCACATCCCTTCAGCTACATTTAGATATAAGAACTAGAACTACAAGCATCAGTTTGGTCACCTCTATGCAATCATGGATTTTTTTTTATATTACTGAGCATTATTTCTCAATATTTCATGTTTAATTAATAAGGGTAAGTGTACAGTGTGCGCGCTGTGACTGTAGTGAAAACAGGTCAGGAAACACGTCCAGAACAATTGAAAGGTGACTGTCAAGTGCTACTGACTTTCTATTCCATTTTGTTGGATGTGAATTATGACTCCAATAATATACTTTTGGTGGAAAAAAAAAAAAAAACAGTTTCTGGCCTCTTGTGGGGGAGGATCTGAAGAGGTTTTAAATTATATTTTGTCATGAAAATACACATCTTGTCATCTTTCTTTAGATGTTAGAGTCTTTCATCTCGCTTGAAAGTTCAGATTGATCGGTAACCTTTTTCTGAAAAAAGAAAAAATCATATGTCAGGCACTTTGATGTGTTGTGCATATTTTTGTTCTGGAATCTCAGGAAGCTAAGGCCATAACTGAGAAATGCAAATTGAATTTTCCTTCCTACTCACTGACCTTGGAATGGCGTTAGATTGCCCCGGGAATTAGACTGCCCTACTTGGCACTGCTCTAGGCAGCTCGATGACATAATTGTTGATGTGGCTTAATTCTGCAATTGAGGTTTGTGCAGACAAGAAAAACTTCCTCATCTCCTCACCTTTGGTGGCTACTTCTAGAAGGAACTTCGATGTGTTGCCCAAAACGGAGGAAAAGCTAGACCAGTTTTAAACCACGGACCCTGTTACTCTCTCTGTCTCATTCTCTCTCTTTCTCTATGTGATTTTTCATAGGTACCTATATCTTTTGGGAAAGTGCATTCTAACCACTAACTAACTATAATCTGTGAATGTGCCAGTCCTATGGCTTGGGAAGTAGGTTGAATAAACTTTTGAAGACAGTCCTAATAACAAAAAGCATTTTATTAATTCAAACAATTAAATAAGCCAACTGATTTGATGTTGCTGGTACCATGGGAAAGAGGAAGGAATGAAACGGCTTGCTTGTGCTTGTAGGATGTCCTTGAATAAGCAAAAGTGAATGAAAATAATGTCAGTGGAGGGGGTGGTCTTCGTCCAGAGTGGCAGAAGTGAAAGCTACATGTATGTGCAGAGATGTGTGGGCAGTGCTAGCTAGAGGTAATGCAAAGATAATCTCTTCTGACTGCTTGTAATTTTTCAGTAAAAATTGAACCAGGATATTGAAGAACCTAAGCCACTCCATTTTGTTAAAAAAGACTCCATTTTAGACTTCTGAGGGAAGAGTCTTTGGAAATCCCCTGACCTCACCCCACCACGTGCGAGCCAATCAGATCCCAGATCAGGATCTCCTGACTTTATGTTCAGGACTTATTATCTACCCAGTTCAGTTCAGTTCAGTCGCTCAGTCGTGTCCGACTCTTTGCGAACCCATGAATCGCAGCAGGCCAGGCCTCCCTGTCCATCACCATCTCCCAGAGTTCACTCAGAACCACGTCCATCGAGTCCGTAATGTCATGCATCCATCTCATCCTCGGTCGTCCCCTTCTCCTCCTGCCCCCAATCCCTCCCAGTATCAGAGTCTTTTCCAATGAGTTAGCTCTTTGCATGAGGTGGCCAAAGTACTGGAGTTTGAGCTTCAGCATCATTTCTTCCAAAGAAATCCCAGGAGGCAAGTCAGGTATTCCATCTCTTTACGAATTTTCCACAGTTTGTTGTAACCACACAGTCAAAGGCTTTGGAATAGTCAATAAAGCAGAGGTAGATGTTTTTCTGGAACTCTCTTGCTTTTTCGATGATCCAATGGATGTTGTCAATTTGATCTTCAGTCCATCTGCCTTTTCTAAATCCAGCTTGAACATCTTGAAGTTCATGGTTCATGTACAGTTGAAGCCTGGCTTGGAGTGTTTGGAGCATTACTTTGCTAGCATGTGAGATGAGTGGAATTGTGCTGTACTTTGGGCATGTTTTAGCATTGCTTTTCTTTGTGATTGGAATGAAAACTGATTTTTACTAGTCCTGTGGCCACTGATGAGCTTTCCAATTTTGCTGGCATATTGCGTGTAGCACTTTCACAGCATCATCTTTCAGGATTTGAAATAACTCAACTGAAATTCCATCACCTGCACTAGCTTTGTTCATAGTGATGCTTCCTAAGGCCCACTTGACTTCACATTCCAGGATGTTTGGCTTTAGGTGAGTGATCACAGGTTTGTGATTATCTGGGTCATGAAGATCTTTTGTGTATAGTTCCTTCTGTGTATTCTTGCCACCTCTTCTTAATATCTTCTACTTCTGTTAGGTCCCTACAATTCATGTCCTTTATTGTGCCCATCTTTGCATGAAATGTTCCCTTGCTATCTCTAATTTTCTTGAAGTGATTTATAGTCTTTTCCATTCTATTTTTTCCTCTATTTCTTTTGCACTGATCACTGGGAAAGGCTTTCTTATCTCTCCATGCTCTTCTTTGGAACTCTGCATTCAAATGGGTATAGCTTTCCTTTTCTCCTTTGCCTTTCACTCTCTTCTTTTCATAGCTATTTGTAAGGCCTCCTTAGACAACCTTTTTGCCTTTTCGGATTTATTTTTCTTGGGGATCGTCTTGATCACTGCCTCCTCTACAATGTCACAAACCCCAGCTTTATAACTATTGAAGTCACCAAGGATTATGATGAGGGTAGTACTGGAGAGAGACTAACAGTGGGTTAGTTGCATTTTTATGATCATAGGGGAAATGCTTGTTGGGTCCATAAATGATAAGGAGGATAAAAAGTTCATTTTAACCTCCAGAGTTCTCAGGACAAAGCTGGAGAAAAAAAAAAATCATCCAATGCTCATCCAAAATTTGGGGAGAAGAAATGTTCTAGGAAAAACACCACTGTTGTTGTTCAGAGCAAGGAGGTTAAGGGAATAAGAGATAAGAGACTGGGCTTTTTTGCTTATAACACAGTTTTGCTTATAACAGATTGCATGCTGCAAAGAGTACTTTGGACACATAGCAAGAGTTGGAGAGGGATAGGGGACAGAAAGAGAAGCAAGTGTGTCTAGAGTTGGGGGACGAATGGGAGATGGATGGAGGTGAGGGGGCAGTGCAGTGCTAAAAGGGGATGAGAGTTTATTTTCCATTTGCATCTTTCACCTTTAAAATGTATGTTCATGCTTCTGTTAGTTTTGTCAAGAACTTTTTCTGATATCATGTATGCTGCTGCTACTGATGCTAAGTAGCTTCAGACGTGTCTGATTCTGTGCGACCCCATAGACGGCAGCCCACCAGGTTCCTCCGTCCCTGGGATTCTCCAGGCAAGAACGCTGGAGTGAGTTGCCATTTCCTTCTCCAATGCATGAAAGTGAAAATGAAAGTGAAGTCGTTCAGTCATGTCTGACTCTTCGCGACCCCATGGACAGCAGCCTACCAGGCTCCTCCGTCCATGAGATTTTCCAGGCAAGAATACTGGCATGGGTGCCATTTACTAATTCTTAATTGCATATTTACTTTTGGTATCCTTCATTCATTGCTAACAATCTGGTTAAGGCCATTGGATATTTTACCTTTTTAATGTACATCTTTAGGATAATTTAGAAAATGGCAAAATTTGCACTCTGTCTTGCATTTTTGGACAATTTGTAACATTATTATATAAATTATTCCTTCAAGTTTTGTGTCCCTTATCTCAAAGCAGACACATTTTTCTTGGCTATGAAGTCATTCTTGACTTTCCTCCTTCATTCTTTGCTCACCCATAAATTATAGTACGGATTGTATTAGACAAGTCAGAATTCACTCTCTTTGCACAGATTTTTCAGGATGGATGGAACAAATAAGGAGATTTATAGTAATGGGAGGACGCCTACAGAATGAAGGAGAAATGGTAAGCCACAGGGGTATCGAAATTGGGCTGTAGGGAGCTTTTCTACATCTTCATTTCCCATTTAATATATAACATACGAAATCAGGTGGTTGTCTTTGTGGTTATAAAATGGGAAAATGTTCTCTCTGGTAAACAAAACAAAATGTAGTTTTCAGTTCAGTTCAGCCACTCAGTCCAACTCTTTGCGACCCAATGGACTGCAGCACACCAGTCTTCCCTGTCCATCACCATCTCCCAGAGCTTGATCAAACTCATGTCCATTGAGTAGTTTTAACTTGTGAAAATTGATTCTCTATATATTTTTTCTCTTTTTCCTGGTCATAAAAGTCTTTTAAGATATATGGAGATAAATATTTTCCATTTCAGAATGTAGTGACATGTTAATTAGGTGCAAAATATGTGATTGAGAAAAAATATATATATATATACATGATAAGTATTGCTGATTAACACACAATCTTATTCTTCAACTAGCCAGAAAGCAAATAGCCTATTAATGAGAACTCAAAGGGTTGGGGTGATAAGAAAGTGAGAGAGATTTGTAACAGTTCATTAATGATTCTAAGGTATTACTCCTTTTATTCTTTTATATATTTTTTTCTTATTATGTCCCTCATTGATTCCATTTTTTTTTTTCATTCTCTTCTTT
>SJYF01000460.1:1903485-1921070 GCA_006410515.1 Procapra przewalskii
AAAAAAAAAAAAAGCAATCATATCATATCACCCCTTTTATTCAATCCAATCTGTAGATTTCTGCTATAGATAGCATAGCACCCCAATTCCTTGGTATGCAAATCCATGCATGATCTATTTGACTTCTGTAACTCTATCTTGTTCCATTCTCACTCATGCTTACCAACCACCCTAAGCATTCACATCTTACCAAAATTGAGATATTGTTTGATTCAGATCCTCTATGTACGCTTTTCTTCCTTGTAGAACTGCCTCCTTCACACTAGTGAACTCTCCAAAGTATGTACTTCCCTTGGATATTATTGGTATTATTTATTTCAATACTCTGTTATTTCTTTTTCAATTCCAATTTACTTAATAATTCACATATAGAAGTGCTCAAAATATATATGAATAAATAATCAAACAGTTTGCTACTGGGGGGTTTGTAGTCTGATGATTAGGACAGATTCTCTAGCATCATGAGACTTTTATCCTCTAAAGTATAACAGCTTTCTACAAAGTTAGGTGAAACTAAACTCGTACTACACATAAAGCAGACTGCTGTGGATGTAGAGGTGGACAACGTATTCAATATACCATGGAGAAAGAAACTGTTTTCAGGGGCATGTTTAAATAGGCTTGGGTAGTTTGTGCTAAGAAATTAACTCATAAAAGGTTTAACAAAACAAAGGTTAAGCTCACACCAAGTTGGTCATAGCTTTGGAACATTCTAGGAGGGCATTCTTATATACAATAATTCCAGATAGAAATAGGATCTAATCTGGCTTTGCACTCTCAACACATGCATTCCAAGTTATTGATGCTGTGGAAGAAAGATGTGAAGAATTATTGGTAAAGTGATATATTTAAGCAGTTACTTCTTCCCCTTGTCTCTCTTAGGTCTTTCTCTGGGACTCCAGTTTCTTGTGTTTCTTAGCCTTAGGACTTGAACAAATACATCTTGACTTCTTATTGTTTGTTAAGAGGAGGGGATTCAGTTTTGAGAAAGGTGGCCCTTCGCCTATCCCTTGCTTATCAGGACCTTCCATCTGAAGAGAGAGATAACAGTATATGAAGAGGAAGGAATCCCAGTGGAGAGAGATGAGAGCAGAAGTTAAGATGTAGCGGGGAAACCAGGTAGGGCTCATGGCCTTGCCAAGGTGGATCAGAGGAGAACAATCAATGGCCAGATAGTAGGGACAGTTTCTGCAAGCCTTTGTATTGCTAAAATAAACATTCCTACCTCATGTCAAAAGACTATATAAACAACTAGCATACCCCCAAAAAACAGGAAATGGGCAGACCTTACAAGCTATTATTTTATATTTTTTAATGACAAAGGAGATGTAATTTCATCCTAAGTATAAACATAGAACTTTCAAAAATGCATTTTATTACCAAATGCACTGGGGTATCTGAATCCTGTGAAGGAAAATGTAGCTGTAGTTTTTATGTTCCAGGAAATTTTCTTATGATATGGTCTCAGCATTATAAAAGTGAAATAAGGGAGGTTGGAAATCAAGTCTATTCCAGATGTGGTTTAGGCAGTCCATAGTTTTCTATTATCTCAACTTTGTCAGAATTGGCAAAGACAAAATCTTCTTCCAAAATATCACAGAACAGAGTTATTCACAGAGAAGCAGACAGTATTCTCGCAGATGAGTCAATTTTATAAAATCTCTGCTTTCTGTGTCAGTTTGAGTAGAGATGGATTCTCTAAAAAGAGCAATTTGGATTTTCCCTGGATAGAAATATCTACTATGATGGTTATTTTTTAAAAAAGAGAGAAAACGCTTCTGCAAGAATTCTAATTCAACAAGACCACCACTATTATTATTATTAAATATGGCTATTCTGCAAGCAAAAATAACAAGGGGATAAAGGAAGAAGGAAAACACTGAAAAACACTGAAATTTAGACAAAAGAGAAATTGCATATTAATAAGACAGCAAAAAAAGAAAAGAAAACACTGTCAACTGCTTACCCAGGATAACAGCTCAGTCATGCCCATGCTGTTCCTTCTCACTGAGCTTTGGAAGTTCCCTCTCTATTACTCACCACAGTTTGTAGTCAAAAGCATACGTGGTGGATTGCTTAATAACATTATCCTTATAGGTATCTATGAGTATAAAGAACAGGCATATTCGTCTACCTTCCTGTCTCATTTTAATTCCTCAATGTATATTTAAATAAAACTATCAGAGGAAAGATTAGAAAAGTATTTATTAAGTTAATAGAATTCCAATTATTTCTCTAGAGTGAAAATGGCTTTTTTTTTTTTTTTTTGGTAAGGGTAAATCATGAGATGCATGGTATGTTTAAAAGCACCTGTGAAAAGAAAATCCCATTCAAGGAATCATGTGGCACATGTCCTGGAGTAAAGAATCCAGGGCAAGGTGAAGATTTCTGCTCTTTCTGACTTCATAGTACACGGACCTTAATTCATAAAGGATAATTTTCTAGCCTCCCCCTTTTACACACACAGGACATTATTCACAGACTGGCTAATATAAAGGAAGATTTATAGAAAATCAAATTTTCATAGTTGAAAACCACTTTAACTTGTGAGGAAGCAATCAGGAGAAGATATAAATCAATTGTCAATTTTCCAAATTAGTAACAAAAAATATGTTGTCAAGAATAAAAAAATAAAGCAATTAAAATGATATTGGAGCCTAAAATATCACTCTCCATACAGTTAACTTTAATTATCTTAGACTTTTCAGTGTTTTTGATAAGAAAATGAGACCAGATAGCTGCTATAAATGTCCTATGTCTGCTCATATGTTATTACTCACTACTAGTACCCCAATCCCTAGCTAGATGGCATTCTGCATGCTAAAAAAGATCAGGCTTAATTCTTAAGTGTCTGGGTCTTATGGAAAATTGGAATGACTTGGATTACAATGTTTTCCTATCTTTCACACAAAGATCTACTCAACCAGCAGAGAAAAAAAGAAAGAACACATTATTAGTCATCAGCAAATCAAAGGGAAAGATCAACTTATATACATATAAATTACTAGAAGCATTAACCTTGTTCAGGTAAGTTAATTTTTCTGGGCTTAGCCATATTATATGACATAATATTAACTCCTCTACCAACATCCAATCTTACAAACAGCAGTAAAGAATATGAAGTATGCCAACATGCTGTGAAACTGTAAGGATCTACTTAATATTTATTGTTTTATTATTTAATACAATGAGAATGGTGAAGGTAATAAGGCTAAAATGTATGTAAAAACTCAACTGCCAACAGAAAATCAGAAAACTAGATAATCAGCCATGACCTGTTCTTGATTTGATCTCAGTTTAGAATTATATATGATGAAGAAACATAGATTTTATTTATAGAAAGAATTAATGTTTCCTTTTACATTTCTCCCTCTCTCTCTCACACACACACAGACAGACACACAATCCAGAAGATTCTAAAAATATAGTCCTGATTTAACATTATGACAAAGTAAAACCTTTCAAAAGATCTAAAAGGAAACTTGACCACTGTTTCAATTTTTCACTATGTTTATGACAGACCTTAAGCTATACAAATGCCAGCTGCCAGAATTCATTAGGATTATATGAGAATCCCATTTGAATCAACAGAAATCTATTGATAAATTCTGAGTATCCACCACTCCTATCAATTAAGGTTAAACTAGAAACAACTACATACTGTTGGAGAGAGGCAGCTGGCATTGACACATAAGAGCCATTAACTGGCTTCTATTACCCATTTGTGAAAAAAAAAAAAGTACCTTAGATCATATGATTGGTGCACTAAACTAATAATGGGAATGCTTTTTCCTCTGACTTACTGTTTATCAATTGATGCATGTGTTCTTGCAGGAGGAAAATAATTTTTTGAACATTGGCTGACTTCTCCACACTCCACCTATGGCTTATGATGATTGAATGCTCAAGATCATGTAACATGCTGGAGATGAAAGCAGTGGAAAATTACATATTGGTGTATCCGGGGACTACAAGCAAAAAATTACTGGACAAAAATAAAATGTATTCCCCAATATAGTATGAAACCATCAATATGATAAGCCAATCCAAGGAAAGAACCTTGTCGAGTCCAATGTCAAACAAAAATGGAATCTTTTTCAGAAAGCTATAGTTGGAAAGCCTTTTCCCTAATGAATAGTCAGCCATTCATGGAAAGACACAGAAATGGAATTCTGTCATTGGGCTTACTTTAGAATTTTCCCTCTTTTTTTTTTGTTTTGTGCCCATAGCTATTTTGGAATAATTACTACATTCAGAGTCTTAGAGCCATGACATTGTTAATGAACCTTATGTTCACAGGGCATATTTCTTTGTCATCCAGGAAAAGAAATTGTTACTAGCCTTTAGGGGCTGTAAAATTTAATCAAGCTTTAATTGATGTTTTAAGACCCTATAAAATTTCCCTTAATCAAGATTTCATACGAAAATATTTTTAATAACAAAGCTTTCTAAGCTAGTATATCCAAGCCGAAGACGTGAAAGGACAGCTTTGAGAAAGCTTATGACTTTGATTTAATGCAGTTATTTCTCTTAACCTAAGAGAATTCTGTTTGTGATTATTTAGAAAATGAATATTCATTTTGGGGAATATGGGAGGAAAATTTGTATTTATCATTTGTAATCCTTACCTGTAATTTTTGTTAATGAAGTCTAAAATTGAGCTACCCCACTACCGAAAGATAGGAGTGGCGGCGAGAGGAGCAATCCAACATCCAAAGAGCGGCGGCTGCATGGGTGCAGGAGGGCTGAGAGGAGCAACTCCACATTCAAGATCAGGAGGGGCAACCTCATCCAAAGTAAGGAGCAGCACCTGCGCTTTGCTGGAGCAGCCGTGAAGAGATAACCCACATCCAAGGTAAGAAAACCCAAGTAAGATGGTAGGTGTTACAAGAGGGCATCAGAGGGCAGACACACTGAAACCATACTCACAGGTCAACAAAAGAGTCTGAAATGCAGTACTTGGATACAATCTCAAAAATGACAGAATGACCTCTGTTTGTTTCCAAGCCAAAGGATTCAATATCACAGTAATCCAAGTATATGCCCCAACCAGTAATGCTGAAGAAGCTGAAGTTAAACGGTTCTATGAAGACCTAAAAGCCTTTTAGAAGTAACACCCAAAAAAGATGTCCTTTTCATTATAGGGGACTGGAATGCAAAAGTAGGAAGTCAAGAAACACCTGGAGTAACAGGCAAATTTGGCCTTGCAATGTCAAATGAAGCAGGACAAAGGCTAATAGAGTTTTGTCAAGAGAATACACTGGTCATAGCAAACACCCTCTTCCAGCAACATAAGAGAAGACTCTACACATGGACATCACCAGATGGTCAACACCAAAATCAGATTGATTATATTCTTTGCAGCCAAAGATGGAGAAGCTCTATACAGTCAGCAAAAATAAGACTGGGAGCTGACTGTGGCTCAGATCATGAACTCCTTTTTGCCAAATTCAGACTTAAATTGAAGAAAGTGGAGAAAACCAATAGACCATTTAGGTATGACCTAAATCATATATCTTATGATTATATAGTGGAAATGAGAAATAGATTTAAAGGACTAGATCTGATAAATAGAGTGCCTGATAAACTATGGAATGAGGTTTGTGACATTGTACAGGAGACAGGGATCAAGACCATCCCCATGGAAAAGAAATGCAAAAAAGCAAAATGGCTGTCTGGGGAGGCCTTACAAATAGCTCTGAAAAAAAAGAGAAGCAAAAAGCAAAGGAGAAAAGCAAAGATATAAGCATCTGATTGCAGAGTTCCAAAGACTAGAAAGAAGAGATAAGAAAACCTTCCTCAGCGATCAATGCAAAGAAATATAGGAAAATAACAGAATGGGAAAGACTAGAGATCTCTTCAAGAAAATTAGAGATACCAAGGGAACATTTCATGCAAAGATGGGCTCAATAAAGGACAGAACTGTTCTGGACCTAACAGAAGCAGAAGATATTAAGAAGAGGTGGCAAGAATACACAGAAGAACTGTACAAAAAGATCTTCATGACTAAGATAAACACAATGGTGTGATCACCCACCTAGAGCCAGACATCCTGGAATGTGAAGTCAAGTGGGCCTTAAAAAGCATCACTATGAACAAAGCTAGGGGAGGTGATGGAATTCCAGTAGAGCTATTTCAAATCCTGAAAGATGATGCTGTGAAAGTGCTGCACTCAATATGCCAGCAAATTTGGAAAACTCAGCAGTGGCCACAGGACTGGAAAATGTCAGTTTCCAATCCCAAAGAAAGGCAGTACAAAAGAATACTCAAACTATCCCACAATTGCACTCATCTCACATGCTAGTAACATAATGCTCCAAATTCTCCAAGCCAGGGTTCAGCAATATGTGAACCGTGAACTTCCTGATGTTCAAGCTGGTTTTAGAAAAGGCAGAGGAACTAGATATCAAATTGCCTACATCTGCTGGATCATGGGAAAAGGAAGAGAGTTCCAGAAAAACATCTATTTCTGCTTTATTCCCTATGCCAAAGCCTTTGACTGTGTGGATCACAATAAACTGTGGAAAATTCTGAAAGAGATGGGAGTACCAAACCACCTGACCTGCCTCTTGAGAAACCTATATGCTGGTCAGGAAGCAACAGTTAGAACTGAACATGGAACAACAGACTAGTTCCAAATAGGAAAAGGAGTACATCAAGGCTGTATATTGTCACCCTACTTATTTAACTTATATGCAGAGTACATCATGAGAAATGCTGGGCTGGAAGAAGGACAAGCTGGAATCAAGATTACCAGGAGAAATATCAATAACCTCAGATATGCAGATGACACCACCCTTATGGCAGAAAGTGAAGAGGAACTCAAAAGCCTCTTGATGAAAGTGAAAGAGGAGAGTGAAAAAGTTGGCTTAAAATTCAACATTCAGAAAACTAAGATCATGTCATCTGGTACCATCACTTCATGGGAAGTAGATGGAGAAACAGTGGAAACAGTGTCAGACTTTATTTTTGGGGGCTCCAAAATCACTGCAGATGGTGACTGCAACCATGAAACTAAAAGACACTTACTCCTAGGAAGGAAAGTAATGAATAAACCTGATAGCATATTCAAAAGCAGAGACATTACTTTGCCAACAGAGGTCTAGTCAAGGCTATGGTTTTCCTGTAGTCATATATGGATGTGGGAGTTAGACTGTAAAGAAGGCTGAGCACTGAAGAATTGATGCCTTTGAACTGTGGTATTGGACAAGACTCTTGAGAGTCCCTTGGCCTGCAAGGAAATCCAACCAGTCCATTCTGAAGGAGATCAGCCCTGGGAATTCTTTGGAAAGACTGATGCTAAAGCTGAAATTCCAATACTTTGGCCACCTCATGCAAAGAGTTGACTCATTGGAAAGACTCTGATGCTGGGAGGGATCGGGAGGGGGGCGGTGGCAGGAGGAAAAAAGGAGGACAGAGGATCAGATGGCTGGATGGCATCCGACTTGATGGACATGAGTTTGAATGAACTCCGGGAGTTAGTAATGGACAGGGAGACCTGGTGTGCTGCAATTCATGAGGTCGCAAAGAGTCTGACATGACTGTAGGACTGAACTGAACTGAAAATTGAGCATAAGAAGACTGAATGCAAAAAGAACTGAATTTGGGAAGCAAGATCTACAGACATACAGTAAATCATTTATTATCCCAGACATAAAATATGAAAATGCCTGGAAACCATAAACTTGAAAATCAAAACACAGTATAGAAGGCAGAATTAAGTTCTCTCCCTTAGGTGTCCCATCCTAATCCCCAGGATTTGTAAATGTGTTATCATACATAGCAAAAGGGATTTTGCAGATGTGATTAAATTATTTTGAGTTAAGGAGATGATCCTAGATTATCAGGGTAAACAGTGTAATCATAAATTTTCTTAAGAGGGCCAAAGGATATCTGACTAAGAATGTGTAGAACCAGAGTGATATAACCTCAGAAAAACTCTCAGACTACTGATGTCTTTAAAGACTGATGTCCATATGTATGAGAAGTTGCTTCATAAACTCTTTGTGGGTCTATGGGCTATAGCCTGTGAGGCTTCTCTGTTCACAGGAATCTCCAGGCAAGAATACTGGAGTGTGTTGCCAAACCCTTCTCGAAGGGATCTTCCTGCTCCAGGGATTGAACTCATATCTTTTGAATCTCCTGCATTAGCAGATAGGTTCTTTACTACTAGTAACACCTGAAGTGAACTAGCACAGTTGTGTCCGATTCTTTGCAGCCCCGTGAACTATAGCCTACCAGGCTCCTCCCTCCATGGGATTCTCCAGGCAACAATATTTGAGTGGGTTTACATTTCTGAGAAGATTTGAAGAGGAATGGCAAAACTCCAAGCTAAGGAATGCAGGCAGCCCCTAAAAGCTGAAAAACAAGGGGAGGAAGGACTTCCCTTTGGGACTTGTCCTTTGAGCATATTAAATGAGACTCATGTCAACCTTCAGATCTACTAAACTGTAAGATTTATATTCACATTATTCTAAGCCACTCAATTTTTGGCAATATGTTATAGCCATTATCGGAAACTAATACACTCAGCTAATTCACTAGTATTAGAAAGTAGCCTTGCCAATGGAAATATTACAGCATGCCCAAATGGAATTACAAAAGTATAAGCAATGTTGAGAAAATTATTGGCCATTAACTCATTCAAATAGAGCAGCTTTTCTGGTTGGGTTGATAACCAAGCCAACAATCTGGACAATTATAAAAATAAATGGTCATTTGAGTGATTTGACAAGTTTTTACAACTAAACAAATTATCTATTTAGTAGAAGTGTTTACAGCCCCAGTGAAATTAAGCAATAGTTAATCAAAACTTGCCATAGTACTTCTGATAAAATGGAAAGAGCCTTGAATCCAAAAAATTCCAACCTCATCCTGACAGTTACTAGCATAAAAATGCAGTAAGGTCATTTAATTATCTCAGTTCTTTAAAAAAAAAATCTATTATGTGGGAATATTACCATGAAGAATTAAAAGCTAATATATATGTGAAAAGGAGCCTGGTTGAAAAGTCACCATAGTGTGAAACATTTTTACACCAAATCTGATTCACAAAACTCTCTGCATTCAGAGAAAATTATTCTTTATGGTTCACCCTCATTTACTTTTTCTTTTACTTTTGTAGGTAGTAAAGTTCTTTCACCTGGAAATATTTTCCAAAAATTGGAGAATATCTCATCTTTTGCCTCATTTTTTTTTTTCCAAGATAGTGTTAGAAATCCACTTGGTAGACTGTTTAAGACCCACCTGCTCAGATGCTTCAGAAAAGAAATGATGTTTGAGGGCCTCTGGGAAAAGCTGTTCACTGCTCACTTTTCTTAACTGCTTCCTGACTTCCTCTCAACAACTTTCTCCCAAATCCTGAAAACTAGTACCACTCAGGCAGAGTCCACAGATCTTTCTGCTCAGTGGTGTCCAACATGTTAGTAACCTGATCCAAATCTGTATGTCTGTATAGTACATGCAAGTATCAGTGAAAATTTAAAAGCTGAAAATAGAGACCTCCATAAACTCTTCTACAGCTATTCATCAAACGGCTATTCAATATACCTTTACGTCAAACATTCAGACTGGTAAAAGGGATTCAAAGCCAAATGTCTGCACTTGTAGGTGTTTGTGCTTCCTTCCACTTTTGAATTGTCCCCTCTGTGCTGAAAGTGAAATTTGCTCAGTCATGTCTGATGACTCTTTATAACCCATGAACTGGCTTCTTTATCTATGGAATTCTCCAGGCAAGAATACCAGAGTGGGTAGCCATTTCCTTCTCCAGAGGATCTTTCCAACCCAGGGATCAAACCTGGGTTTCCCACATATGCAGACAGATTCTCTAGCATCTGAGCCATCAGGGAAGCCAAATTCATTTCTCTAAGTCAAATCACAGGGCTACCCTGGTGACTCAGTGGTAAAGAGCCACCAATACAAAAGAACCCATGTTCTATCCCTGGGTCGAGAAGTTCCCTTGAGAAGGAAATGGACTCCACTCCAATATTCTTGCCTGGAAAATCACATGGACAGAGGAGCCTGGTGAGCTACTGTCCATGGGGTTGCAAAAGAGTCAACATGACTTAAAGACTAAACAACACGAAGTCTAACCACAACTTCAAAGGCCACATAACACTTTGAACTTCCACCTGGCCATCATATCAAATACAACATACCTAAAATTATTCTCATTATTTCTTTCATATTTTAACAACTCAATATCTCTCTAGGATCTTCTCTTTTTATGGAAGGCAGACAGGATAATGTATGTGAAATGGTCACACTGAAAGCCTCAGAGCTATGACTAGTGTAGTAAAGAATGTCATAGGGCATAATGGATATTTTGGTTATGGTTTCATTCATATCATCTCCTTCCTCTGACAAAAATTGTGTTTGCCTCTCTATATAAATATCACTCTGTGAAGGTTACCAATGAAAACACCCTTGTTTTCAGGGGTAATCATGGGACATAGACTGGATAAATCATTGCGCAGCAATTCTCCCTGGACGCACATTGGCCATGCATTGAGCCTGGGAGATAATTCAGATTCGGCAAGAAAGTCTCTTTTCTCTCACATCATAAGGCTATAAGTATAAATATGTAACAAACTAATTAATTGTGGCTATGGTTTTCAACTTGTAGAGACATTTCATCTAAGAATAAAGTCGTATATATATATTAAAAAAAAAAGAGAAAAAAGCAGAAGTTGAAAAATTCAAAAAG
This sequence comes from Procapra przewalskii, assembly GCA_006410515.1. Taxonomy (NCBI): domain Eukaryota; kingdom Metazoa; phylum Chordata; class Mammalia; order Artiodactyla; family Bovidae; genus Procapra; species Procapra przewalskii. The sequence continues at coordinate 1,914,191 of SJYF01000460.1, forward strand.
AAATCAAAAGAGTACTAATGATGTTTGAATTGTTCTAGTTCATTCTTAGTAGTTCACGATTTGGGCATAATTAATTCATTTTTGTTTGTTTGGGGTTTTGAGTTATATTTCGGGTATTTAACACGAAAAGCTGTTTCATATGCAAATGCATATGAAGATTATAATGGTGCTGATTATAATAGGGAATATGTCTAAAATCTAGTCATGGTTGATTTTTTCTGCTAAAAGAGAGTGAGATATTGATCACAGAGAACAACACAAACTGAAAACAAAACAAAAAAGCAAAATTAACTGCATAAGATATGAAAATATAAAAGAACTGAAGAGAGGGAGGGAAGGAGAGAGAGAGAGAAAAGAGGGAGAAAGGTATGAGCAGAAAGGAGAGAGCGAGAGCATATATTATTATACACAAGCCTTCAGGCTAACATGGCAAAAGCTAGTCCAAATTCTGCACAGCATAAGAAACAAACAAATAAAAGCCTTTATAGAAAGTACTGATTAAAGATTTTTGCATCTATGTTCATCAGTGATACTGGCCTGTATATTTATTTTTTTGTGGCATCTTTGTCAGGTTTTGGTATTAGGGTGATGGTGGCCTCATAGGATGAGTGTGGAAGGTCAAAAAATGGGCCAAAGAACTAAACAGACATTTCTCCAAAGAAGACATACAGATGGCTAACAAACACAGGAAAAGATGCTCAACATCACTCATTATCAGAGAAATGCAAATCAAGACCACAATGAGGTACCATTTCACACCAGTCAGAATGGCTGCGACCCAAAAGCCTACAAGCAATAAATGCTGGAGAGGGTGTGGAGAAAAGGGAATCCTCTTACACTGTTGGTGGGAATGCAAACTAGTACAGCCACTATGGAGAACGTGTGGAGATTCCTTGAAAACCTGGAAATAGAACTGCCTTATGACCCAGCAATCCCTCTGGTCATACACGCTGGGGAAACCAGAATTGAATGAGACACGTGTACCCCAATGTTCATCACAGCACTCTTTATAATAGCCAGGACATGGAAGCAACCTAGATGTCCATCAGCAGATGAATGGATAAGAAAGCTGTGGTACATATACACAATGGAGTATTACTCAGCCATTAAAAAGATTACATCTGAATCAGTTCTAATGAGGTGGATGAAACTGGAGCCTATTAGACAGAGTGAAGTAAGCCAGAAAGAAAAACACTAATACAGCATACTAACACATATATATGTAATTTAGAAAAATGGTAATGATAACCCTGTATGAGAGACAAGAAAAGAGACACAGATATATAAATAGAATTTTGGACTCTGTGGGAGAGGGGGAGGGTGGGATAATTTGGGAGAATGGCATTGAAACATGTATAATACCATGTAAGAAATGAATTGCCAGTCTAGGTTCGATGCAGAATATAGGATGCTTGGGGCTGGTGCACTGGGATGACCCAGAGAGATGGTATGGGGAGGGAGGTGGGAGGAGGGTTCAGGACTGGGAACTCATGAACACCTGTGGCGGATTCATGTTGATGTATGGCAAAACCAACACAGTATTGTAAAGTAAAATAAAGTAAAATTTTTAAAAAGTACTGATTAAAGTTTTAGAATTACTTTCAGGCAGAATTAATAAGGACAGTCTGCAAATAATAGTAAGGGAGCATGAAAAAAGGGAATGCCAGCCCAGCATAGAGCTATAATATTGGTACTCTATGTAAGGATGAACATCTGTGTATCCAGGCAAAAGACAAATCTATTAATATTCCAAACAGAAACTATAATATTTTTCTATTATTTATGAGTTATATTATGAAGTATACAATTTGTAGTTTCTTGCTTATATTTATGCTTGAGTTAACTTGAGTAATTTGCATATAATTCTCATTACAGAGTATGGATTCAATCATTGTCAAGAAATTCTCAGGTTGGTTTAGGAAATTTATGAATTAGAGATCCCTGGCTGGTATTGATACAGATATATGCTTTAGTTGATATATACATATGCTGGGAATTAGTGGTTCGTATGTATTATCAACGCAAGTCTGGTGTCCAGAATTCAAACACTCTTAAAAATGATTTCTTTTGAAATTCTTTCATTTGATTGAGCTTTATGATTCTGCACTGCTACACACCAAATCATATTAAGCAGTAATTCTGAGTTCTTCCCCTTATTCCTTGCCCAAGTTCAACTGCATTTACTTTTCAAATACATCTTAAGAGGGTTTTTTTTTTTTTTTTCCTCTCCCTATGCTAACTGCTACTGCTTTAGTTCCAAGCCCCAATGTGATGTCTGAACCAATCTCCCTATGGATTAACTTCTTCAAGCTCAGTGCATTTTCAAAGTATTATGCTTCTATATTGCCATCAGAAAGGTCTATCAGAATGAAAATGTGATAAATTCCTTCCTTTGCTTTAAGCCCTCTAGAAAAAAATTTCTTTTATTCTCTTTTCTACAGAACACAAACCTAATGCTTTATCAGATAATGAATAGTCCTCATTGGATAGTGATTCATTTGGACTTTCACATAATTTCTTTCCAAATTCTTTATTTGTGCTTCTTTAGATTCTCTGAGGGCTTTGCAGGTGGTTCACTGGTGAAGAATCTGCCTGCCAATGCATGAGACACAAGAGATACAGGTCTGATCCCTGGCCTGGGAAGATCCTCTGGAGGAGGAAATGGTAGCCCTAATCCAGTGTTCTTGCCTGGAGAAACCCATGGACAGACAAGCCTGGCAACTACAGTCCTCAGGGTCACAAAGAGTCAGACACAGCTGAGTGACTGAGGACACACACACACAGTTGCTCTAAATATCTTAGAATTTCACCAAATGTCTCATGCTGATGTCTGCATACATAATTTGCAGTGGATCTTTTCCTTCTTTCTTTCTTCTTTTTTTTTTTAAACACTATCTTCACTCATTTCTTGTCCTTACAAGTTGCTTTAAATGTTCAGTTCCTATAATCAAAAATCAGTGTCTGTTATTACCTAATAGATAAAATCTCTGTGGATTTTGTCCAATCTCGCTTTCCTGACCTAACTTACCAACTCTCTGGAGCCTTGACCATCATAATGGGAGGGTTTCTCTTGTGGCTCAGATGGTAAAGAATCTGCCTGTAATGCATAAGACCTGGGTTTGATCCCTGGATGGGAGGAAGATGCCCTGGAGAAGAGAATGGCAATCTACTCCAGTGTTCTTTCCTGGAGAATTCCACAGACAGAGGAGCCTGGCTGCAAAGAGTCCAGTGCAACTGACACTTTCACCTTCACTGATTTCTGTACCACATTTGTAACCTAGGTTTACATAATCATTTAAACATTTTGTATGGGGACTTTCCTGGTGGTTCAGTACTTAAAACTTCACCTTCCAATGTAGGGGATGTGGGTTCAATTCCTGATTGGGGAACTAAGATACCACATGCCTTGAGGCCTAAATAAATAAATAAAAAAAACAGAAGCAATACTGTAACAAATTCAGTAAAGACTTTCAAAAGCAGTGCACATCAGAAACATCTACTTCTGTTTTATTGACTTATTCCAAAGCCTTTAGCTGTGTGGTTCACAATGAATTGTGGAAAATTCTGAAAGAGATGGGAATACCAAACCATGTGACCTAAATCCTGAGAAATCTATATGTAGGTCAAGATGTAACAGTTAGAACTGGCATGGGACAATGGATTGGCTCCAAACTGGGAAAGGAGTACTTCACGGATATAAATTGTCACCCTGTTTATTTAACTTATATGCAAAATATATCATGGGAAATGCCAGGCTGGATGAAGCCTAAGCTGGAATCAAGATTGCTGGGAGAAATATCAATAACCTCAGATATGCAGATGACACCACCCTTATGGCAGAAAATGAAGAGGAACTAAAAAGCCTCTTGAAAGTGAAAGAGGAGAGTGAAAAAGTTGACTTAAAACTCAACATTCAGAAAACTAAGGTCATGGTAACCAGTTCCATCACTTCATAGCAAATAGATGGGGAAACAATGGAAAGAGTATGATACTAGAGTTTATGTTTTTGGCCTCCAAAATCACTGCAGATAGTGACTGCAGTCATAAAATAAAAAGACACTTGCTCCTTGGAAGAAAAGCTATGACCAACTTACACAACATATTAAAAAGCAGAGATATTATTTTGCTGACAACGTTCCATGTAGTCAAAATTATAGTTTTTCCGGTAGTCATGTATGGATGAGAGTTGGACTATAAAGAAAGCTGAGTGCCAGATAATTGATTCTTTTAAACTGTGGTGTTGAAGAAGACCCTTGAGAGTCCCTTGGACTGAAAGTAGATCCAACCAGACCATCCTAAAAGAAATCAGTCCTGAATATTCATTGGAAGGACTGATGCTGAAGCTGAAGCTCCAATACTTGGCCACCTGATGCAAAAAACTGACTCATTGGAAAAGACCCCAATTCTGGGAAAAATTGAAGGGAGGATGAGAAGAGGATGACAGGATGATATGGTTGGATGGCATCACTGACTTGATGGACATGTGTTTGAGTATATTCTGGGAGTCGGTGATGTAAAGGAAAGCCTGGCGTGCTGCAGTCCATGGGGTTGCAAAGAGTCAGACACGACTGAGCAACTGAAATGAACTGAATTGCATATCAGAAATATCTTTACAAATAAAATAAAAAAACATTTTGTATTATGCTTTATAATTACAAATATGTTTGAATGTGAGATCCATATGGCATGTCCCATGTCAAAAACAGCCTGAAACATAATAATCACAAAATTTTGCCTCATTGAACAAATTCAGTAAAATACATATATTAAATTTTCTAATAGAAAGATCCATTTACATGTTCTATTATACATCTAAGCAGTTAAACAGTTCTAAACAACAATTACATGTATTTTCTACTCACTATGTCAGTTCGTCTGCTAACCAATTATCACGCTTTCAAGCTGCACACACCTGGAATTAATTTAGTCTTGGATTACTGTGACAATTGCAAACTCTTTTCTGTGGCATATTACAAGCAATTGAGGAAATTACAGTCTGTGCTCAATACTTGGTGTTCTACAGAGAGTTTCTGAAAAAGCTGACAATTTGGAAACCAAAATTCTCTAGTGAGAGTTCAACCATGAGAACAACAAATATTGTGAGAATGTTATCTGCTCACTGGTCTTAAAAGTAACATGTAAGTGGTGATCGAACAACCAATCAGTATTCTTGCTGAATCTAAGGCAATATTTCTGAAAGTGTGATCACTGGGACAGTAAAATCTGATTCAAGGGGGTTTTCTGTTAAAAATGCAGGTTCTCATATCTTATTCAAGACCTACTCATAATCTGTGAGGAAGGAATCTGAGAGTTTCTTTTCACAAATTCTTTTTAAATTTTTTTTTTGGTAATAGTTACTTGAAATAATTGTGATAAATCCTAAATGACTCCTGCCTTTGGAAAAGTAGGGGTTATTAAAACCCAACCACTGTTACATAGACATGGCTGACTTTTCCTAAATATAGATAAACTTAGTGATGGACTCTCCTACTGCCCCACTTAAGGTATTATTTGAATTCTCTAACTCTGAGATTGTTACATAGGAGGCACTTAATAAGTAAGAGCTGTAATTACCATTTTGATTTATTATGACAGTGAATTCTAAGAGAAACTCATCTAAATTTCAAAAATTTCNNNNGTTGTCATTTTTAATAAAATATATTTTTATTCTGTAAATAGTTATCCAAATACCAGTATGTGTGGTATAGTGTAAACAGTACAATTTGGAAGACATAGATGATTTTACCATAGCTTTTTGATAGTTGTCAGACCAAATCAATATGGCTCATTTCAAAGAAACAAGAGGTTTAACCCTGGTTGCTCTCCTCCACTTACAAGACCAGTGACCCAGCTACCTGACATTATTTCTCTAAATGTTGTTTTTGTCATAAAAACACACATGTGACAAGATATAAATTATTAAAGTAAAAGAGTTTCTAGTCTTTCTATTCCACTGTCCTGTAAAAATGATTGTGGCTTGGGTTACTTCAGTTATTTCTCCTCCCTCTCTCAATTCTTAAGTTTATCCCTGAGTAGGAAACAATTTGGACTTCCCTAATGGCTCAGTTGTTAAAGTATCTGTCGGCAAAGCAGGAGACACAGGCGACAAAGTTTCAGTCCCTGGGTGGGGAAGATCCTCTGGAGCAGGGCATGGCAACCCACTCCAGTATTCTTGCCTGGAGAATCCTATGGACAGAGGAGTCTGGTGGGCTGCAGTCCATAGGATCACAAAGAGTCCGACCGACTGAAGCAACTTAGCATGCACACAGGAAAACATTTATTTGGCATTTGTGTTGCCTCAGTTCAGTCAGTTCAGTGGCTCAGTCATGTCCTACTCTTTGCGACCCCATGAATCGCAGCACGCCAGGCCTCCCTGTTCATTATCATCGTTGCCCAGTTAGATGAAAAAATTTGAGACAGTATGGTGGAAGAGAACAAGAACTGGAAAATGCTTTTCAGAGACTGGGAAGAGTGCAGTTTGAAATGAGATATATTGCTCTAAGCACATGGGTATTACGAGAAAGAAACTGATTCCCAACCCAAGGAGAGGACTCAGGAATTGAACCCTGGTCTCCTGCGTTGTAGGGAAATTTTTTACAGACTGAGCCACCAGGGAAGCTAATAAAACCTTAAAGAAATATTTCTTGTGGATTATGGATTTCACTTATTGTCTCCAAGAACTGGTAGTATTCAAATATTTTTTGAATATTTTCTTTTAATTGCTGTGATTTAAACAAGTGGGTACAACTTCATATGTTTTACATGTCCTTGGTTAAAAATCTCAGGAGACATTTTTAAAGGAAGTGATGTGTTAAAAAGTCTTCTTTAGCATTTTGCTCTGCACAGACAAAGCACAAATTGAAAAAAAAAAAAAAAGAAT